>JAUZST010002139.1:0-18345 GCA_034779995.1 Parotocinclus haroldoi | reverse complement strand
TCTCTCTCTCTCTCTCTCTCTCTCTCTCTCTCTCTCTCTCTCTCTCTCTCTCTCTCTCTCTCTCTCTCTTTCTCGCTTCCCGACTCTGGGTTTCGTCCAAATGTCTTTAATCTCTGTTAGGAGGCGCCGTTGTATCGCCCCGAGTCTATTAGCCTAATGGTCGATCTTCTTGACGCGAGGCGAATGTTTGGACGTTGGCGTTAATTGTGTTTAAATGCTGATGCTCCTTCTCGCATGAGTCACGCTGGCGCTCGGAGAGCAGCCTTTATCTGGAACCCAATGAAGGTCTGGAGATTTACTGTGATTCTCGGAGCACAGACAGGATTACGACACTTCAGAGCAAAATTACTCAAGAAGAGCTCGCTCCTTGCCTCGCCGAAGGGCCGTTCGGTGCGAGGACGATCGGCGGCTCTGGTTGCGTATCGTAGAGTAGATGATGCGTCGATCCTCGGCAGCTTGCATCTTTATCGGAAGCAGCCCGTTCTGAAAGGTCCTTGCGATTGATGAGCTGCAGCTGTCTGATTCCGAACCTCCTGCTGCGTATCCCATGTGCCGGTCCCTTCTGCCGTGCACCTGCAGGTCTTGGTAATCAAATCAACCTCTTATTAAGAGAAGATCTGCATACCGAGTGTCCTGCACTCCCAGCACGAGTCTCGTCTCATTAAGCGAGTCTTGTTTCCTGCTCTCCAGGTTTCCAAAGCCTGGTCAGGGTTTAGAGAAATTGCTCTGCAGACATGGTTTCAGTCCCAAAATGATCCATGTGCCGTTATCCAAGTGCTCTAGATGAGCCTCACACCGTCGTTCGCTTACGTTACACGCTGGTTTATCGCCGGACTGCACCAAAGGGAGCCCTCACATTTGTTTCTAATAATAATGGACTGTAACTGTAGACATGTAGGACACGCTTTTCTGGATCAGATGACCGCTCCGCTTACGGCAAGGATCACGACCGCTGACTGAACTGTGGCGTTAGGCATGAACCCAAAGAACTCGTCCTCCTCTGGGTGATACCACACTACAGGACCTTAGGGTAAATCTGCAAAGCGTCCAAACCATATTGGAAGCCGGGGTTGGCTCTTATCTCCAAGCCATGGGTGTTTACTAACTTGGTAAAGGATGGGGATTAGTAGTTATTAGAAAATGGGTTCAGCCGCTAAAGACTGACTTGCTTCTAAAGGCTGTTGCACACCGGAAATATTTGCATTTTTTTCTTACCTATGGGCTATACAAAAATTTGGCAAGACGAACCAAGTGTGAAATGCTGAAATTGGGTTTTTTACAGATAAAAAAGAACAGAGCACGGAGTTTCATCATCTCATACGAGAGCGGTGGCATCACCAGGAGCTTTATACAATTACACATCACGTTTAAGCGTTTACTCAAATAGCATTCATTATGAATACTAATACTATTACATTTATTAACGTCTTCCCAAATCTGAACAGGGAGTGGAATGGCTCTGGTTCAGAGGAGAGGGAACAGCAGAAGGCGAAATAAAACACTGTTTTTACTCCGAGTAGGAGAAAAGGCTGCCAGCAGAGAGCCAGACTGATAATACAGGAGCTGCACCATGATTGGTCGATGGAGTTTTTGTTGCCGGGGAAAGTTTGCAAAAGGCGAACAGAGGGCAAATAAAGTGGCGCTTTAAGATGGAAAAATGTCGTCGTTGGCCACAGACCTGACTGAAGCCGGACACCTGGCGTTTATTACCAGCCCGTTGAGAAGATGCAGCTGAAGATGCAGCTTAGCCTTCAAAAGGTGCTGATCCTGATCGAGTTCAGATCTGTCTACACCTGTGGGTTTTCTCTGGGGCTTCAAAACGTCAGCTGATTGGGCCCTTAAAGGTGTCTTTATAACAGATCTCGTTCAACCTAAAACCGGTGTTGTCACTGTGGGTGACTTTGGGTTCCTTGGACGTCCAGGTGAAACTCCAGCTGAAGCATCAGCCGGTTTCCTAAAAGAAGAACCTGAACCTGTTCCAGCTCTGGAACTGTTTAGAGGTGTGTGTGTGTGTGTGTGAGAGTGTGAGAGTGTGAGTGTGAGAAAGTCTTGGCGCTGTGAATCCTATCAATGCTGGCACCTAGCCGATTGTATTCACTCCTCAGGCTGGATCTGAAGTTTAATGGGTTTGTGCCGCCGTGTCGTGGCGCAGGAGAATCACGGGCCTTCTTTCAGCCAGGCTTGGTTCTGCTGCCGAGTGTGAATGGGGGGGGAATAGCGTAAAAAGCCTGATAATCTGCCCCCTCGACACTCGCTCATCACACAGACTGCTCTAACAGCTGCCACCGTCTCCCTGTTCCCAGACCTCATTTACTGAAGATGACTAGGCTGTCCTTTCCGCTTTCCTCCTGTCTCGTCCTTGTCGCTCCCCTGCCGCCTCTCTTTGTAGCTTAGCCCGTTCTCACTTCATCTGTCCAGCCTGTAACCTGAGATTTGTTTCAGTCCAGAAGATAAGAATGCCCTCCGCATGGTTTGTGACGGATATCTCCAGGAGAAGGTTACCTAGCTGTAATGGAAGTCTTTTCCTGTAAGCCACCTGGACCTTATCTGTTACCTCCACCACCCGGATCGTCTGTCGGACGTTGGCAGATGACAGGATGTCCCCCAGACGTACAGTATTTTATATAAACGCCAAACACGGTGTTGATTAAAACTAGACGAGTGATGGCTCACGCTTCAAACGGTCTGCTGATCCAGGGCAGTACGGGCATGAGTGCTTCCGGGGCCTCTGGGTTGGGTTCTACCCTGTTCGTACCCGGGATTTGAAGCACTGAGGACACTGTTTGCAGTGCAGTAACGATAAAAGCTTGCCTTGTTTATATTTGAGCGGTAATGGATGAGAGGGAGCGCAGATAGACCAACGTCTGGGGCTCGCGTTATAACACGACGAGTTCATTACTGCATGAACAGAAAAAAATCGATTTGTTCATCAACGCTGGACGATGTAAAATCCTTTAAATCTTCAGTCATAACAGTTCAGGAGCAGAATTTCCCAATAACTTATTATAGAGACAAGAAACACAAATATATCGATAGATATGCTCTGATTTCTTACGTTTATTTACGTCTCGCCAATAATAGCTGTTCTGGAGTTCTAAAGGTCTAGGGTCCCGTTCTGATTTCTGTGAGTAAATGAAGCTCTTAAATCGGGGGTTGAGATCATGAGCAGCTCGGTTGGGATTAAGGGCCGGACTTTGGCGAGTTTAAACAGCGGCAGATGACGTCTGATTTAAGAGACGAAGCTGCTGATGCTGTATAACTCCCCCCGGAACATTTCTGACTGTTCCCTAAAATAAAAAAAGATCGGTCACTTCTTGTTGACGGGGCTAAAACTGATCTTCAGCGTTGTTGCTCTTCAGTCAGGCCGTGAATCCGTTTAGAGCTAGGGACGTCTGATTTTACTCTCCACACTTCCTTTCTCGTTCGTATTTAATGGTGATGAACCTCGGCTTGTTGGAATCGAACACCTTTAAATCAAAACATGGTCAAAGCCGGTAGACTTCATAGGCCTAGATGCTTTCTCTCAGTGGACTTTTTGCCTCTACCTGCACCTTCAGAATGTAAGCAAAGTTATGAGCTATAAAGTTCAGCATCAGAAATTAAATTCCTACTGAAAGCATATTTTGCATTAGAAAAAAAGGAATTATGGTATGGTATGGTAATGAGACGTCACATACCAGCACCAGTCCTCTGTTACTCATCAGAACAAGATTGGAGCCAGTGGTCCGCAGTGTGACCCTCTCTGTGCGTCCTGCTCAACGGTTCTGTTTAATTCCGAGCAATTTTTACTTTCTAACCTTAAATAAGATGCAGGGTGTAAAGGAATAAGGCCGTAAAGCCCCGGAGTTAGAGGCTCGCCTTTTGGATTCGCCTTTGGGATTGTGGGGAACTGAGAGCTGTAATCGGTCCCGACCAGTCCCATGCTGTGTTTAAACACACGGTTGCGGTGGTCCCGGTCCGGAGCCCTGATTGGTCGGGGTTGTTTAGGGCAGACACACACTCAGGCTGATTACATGTAATCAGGGCTTTTAAATCACCATTTTCTCCTCGTCTTTGTTTCACTTTTAATCACTTCAGTTTCTATAAAAGCTCCTCTTCAGAAACGCCCTTTCTCCATTTCCTGTTCCTTCCAGACCTTGAAATTTCCTTCAAAGCTCCAGAATCAGTCAGACTGGGGTTTGTTTTGTGGCAGTGCCCCGGTTTAAAGCTATCTTTAGCCCTCAGTACTGCTTAGTTTAAGATCGTGAAGCGTTCTAGGATATTGGTGACAAACGGCGCTTTAAAGATCCTACAATCGACTGGCATCCTGTCCAGGGCACAAGGGCATACCTGTACCCTGTGCTCTACCCTGAGAGGGGGTGGCACACTGTACCCTGACCAAGGAAAAACTAAAGGCGTAGTTTAACGAAGAAGAATGCATCGTAAATCGATTTTATCGTTAACTTTGGAGTTGAATATTTACCTTACGATAGCCTAGAAAGTAATTAACACAGAGCCTATAATTATGTATCTCATGGCGTTTACTGACTGTTATGTAAGTAAAAAACCAAAACTATTAATCACGGCTTTCCCTCACTACGTTCCCCAGGATTCATCACCCCTGCCACATGACTCGGTGTATCTCCATTTAGGACGACGAGACTGTGGGAAGGGTGTTGGACTGCTTTTTGTACTTTTGTTTTGAGTGTCTTATCGGATTCCGATCGTAAACCGGAACATCGTAAAACCATCCGTGCTGCCATTACACACCTTTTCAAAAGTGTTAAAAAAAAACTAAAGAACGATTGAGGTCACCGTGGCAGAATAACCTCCTTGCTAAATGGAAAAACCAAAACAAATAATTAATTTTTGATAGTTCTGTAATACTGGTTTGTTCTTCGACCTTCCCTGTTTACCTACATTCCAAGGCTTAGACATTTCTGACAATAAAAGCTCCAGGTTCCTCTGAAGTCCTTCTGATGAAGCGTGATAAAGGCGTCGGTCGTTACCGTGCTGGTTTGATGACTCAAGTCCTGCCTTTATGAACCCGTTCGTTAATCGGTTCCTCCCGTATTTGTTCCTGGGTATTTTTAGATCAAGCAGAAGGAAGACGGTGAGAGCGAGCGAGCGACTTCTGTTTGTCTGAGACGGGATAAACGAACGCTCCGTCTCTCTTTCATTCCACCTCAGCGATGGAGGAACTGCCAGGCTTACGAACACACCCAAACAAAGTAGGGGTCATGACATAGCAGTGCAACAACCGCTCTGGCCTCGGGGTTAATTAAAACTCAGCGACTCATTACTTGGGCCTGGGTAATGGCTGCTTTCGGGTTTACACGGCAGAATTAGCCTCTGAGTGATAGATGTTTGCACCTCTTGGGGTACGAATTCAGGGAGGGGTAAGTCCTAATTCACGGTGGCAGTTAATACAAACGGCGGAGCTGATGAAACCTGGCACCTCGTGAACGTGCCTGCGCGTGTTTACGTTGCCGTCTCTTTGAGCTCGACGTCGGAGGGTTTTTGAGCCCTGGACTGTATTGTAGATCTGCGCTACACGACGGGCTTTGATCTCAGTCACGATGCTCCTCTCCGGCAGAGGACTGGCGCGGCGATGGCTCCATTTACATTTCCTCCACACGCCATTTGCACTTCAAGGCCTCTTTCCAGAAGAGCACGCCGTTTTACTGATTGACTCGCGCCTCTGTTTCCAGGTTACGATAAACGTTTTTATCTTATCGGGCCAAGTGTGAATAAATGAATTAATTAGAATTTCAATTCACTGCGGTAACGGCTCTGGTGCTCTCGCTTCCAAAGCCGATGATTCGACCACGCGCTAAAAATCACGTCAGTGACATCATCAGGACTCGTGAGGGACTGGGCAGTGGCATCACGCTTAAATCTCAAGGTGACCGACTGAAACTGATGCCGTACAGGGCCAGGGCTGGCATGGAGGACCTCCTGGTAGCTCTGCTTAATAGGTATTTAGAAATGATGGCCCACTTTCAAAAAGTGCTACAGAAATAAAGTGGACTTTTGGATATTATTGGAACAGATTTAGTGATGGCTCAGGTCGCCTCCAGTCCGGGTGCAGGTCTGAAGCTCCAGTAGCTCGGGTTCACTGCA
Organism: Parotocinclus haroldoi; assembly: GCA_034779995.1. Taxonomy (NCBI): domain Eukaryota; kingdom Metazoa; phylum Chordata; class Actinopteri; order Siluriformes; family Loricariidae; genus Parotocinclus; species Parotocinclus haroldoi. The sequence continues at coordinate 12,243 of JAUZST010002139.1, read as the reverse complement.
GTAACTTCCTGTTCAGCTTGGTAATCCATTCCTGTCAGGAATCCCAGGAGCACAAGTGCTTGCCAGGGTTAGAAATCTAAACCTGAAGTTGTGAGGTGAAAAGCTTTCAGCACTGTCCCACCGGCCAGACCTCACTGCTGGTTACTGCTATGTCCTCACCCGAGGATTCCCTCTTTGCTGGTCCTTAAGAGTAGTGTGTGTGTGTGTGTGTGTGTGTGTGTGTGTGTGTGTGTGTATATATGTATGTATGTATGTATGTGTATGTATGTATTAATATATTTTTTTTAAATAGTATGTGTGCATATACAAAATAGATTTTGTTCCTTTGCTTTAGTTATTGTGCTTTTATATTGGTTTTTCTGCTTATTCTGCTGTCAGAAGTAGAGAGAATGTCTTTATTTTTAAATGATTTGATTACTGTGAGCATATATGCTGTAGGAATCAGAATCCATGAAACAATTTGTTTTATGCAAATGCTATTTTTTGGCTAATTGGCTGATCCCCTTTCTCTTGGCTGGATAGTGACTGAGTTCATAACGTCGTTGCACTGCTTGCTTTTCTTCTCCCCTGAAAGCAGCTCTTCAGACGAGGTTTGAGCCTTGGGCTTCACCGTTTCACCGGCGCCACAGCTCAACGGACTTGAACCTCATGCGCTCTCATGCTGCTCGACAGACTGTGTAACGTACGGCTTTTTGACCTGCGTCATATTTTCAAAGGCAATCATTGGCTGCTGCAGTTAAGCCCCGCCCAGTTCATTCTACAGAGCCCGCTACATCAGCAAAAGAACGCCCCTCTTACCCCGATTGTAAAATGGTCAGGAATAAACCCAGGGAAGCTGTGTGTTTGTTTTCTCATATCAGCTAGTTTGAACGATTATGCCTTTTAATAGCGAGGCTTAGAGTCAGACTGCTAAACTGCTCAACTTTTTGAAGCGAAAGTGAGACTGAGAGAAGCGCAACGGAGAAAAGGCTCAAAGAACGGATACTTCAAGAATATTAGACTCAAAATAGATGTTTACAAACGGGTTTTTATTACAAAATGTACATTTTTGCTTACGGGTTTTTTGGTTCTCGAAACTTTAGGACCTATTTTTGACGCCATAGATTTGTTTCATGTAGTCACATGGTAAAGGAATCGTAATCGAATCGTGAGGAACCTAGAGATTCCCACCCCTAGTTCAGACCCAGCATCTCCTTTTCCCCTTGTCTTTAATGTGACGGAGCCTCTGCCATCTGTAACCCGTATGACGTTCTGCCAGGTGCTTGTGGGCCTGAATGATGCTATTATAGACTTGCAGCTGTTCTTAATGCTGTGCTATGGTATGGTGCGTTATGAAAGATTCATAAGCCATGGGAAGTCGAATCCAGCACAGTGTTGTACTTACAAAAACAAATCGGTCAGATTTAACGTTCCCCGGCCGTTCTGGTGTGTAACGTAAACAAGGCGAACTATCTGTGTAGATAAAACGGACCGGTCACTTGAGCTCTGGCATTCATAAGTCTAGCGGTTACGCAACCACGCCACAGTCATTACGGCGGTTCTCAGGGTAACACACACACACACACACACACACACACACTCACACACATATATGTGTGTATATATATACACTCCAGATAAAGTGAAGCCAAAAAGGGTGACTACAATACACATGACAATCTAAATAAGCTGGCTATCTAAAGCCACAGGAATGGCTATATCTCTCTGGGGTGTTAGCAGAGCAAACACACACACACACACACACACACACACACACACAGGCGATGTCCTGTTCATATCACGTTGTACTTGTTGCCTTCAGACTTAAATATAAATCTTTTGAGATTATGAACGAAAAAGTGTAACCACTACACCACTAAAGAACTCCAGTTCCCAGCATGCTTCACTTCCATGACGTCACACACTCCATCCATGACTATATATATAGCTGTATTTCGCTCGTTGTCATCGCCCTGTTTATTTCAAGGCTGCACTTTCACGTTCCCGAATCCCAATTCGAACCTCTCGTCCTGCGTGTGATTACATCTCCGACTCGGTGGGTAGCACTGTGGCCTCATGGCAAGAAAGCTCTGGGTCCTGGAACCTGCATGTCCTCTTCGTGTCCATGTGGGTTTACTCCAGGTGCTCTGGTTTCCTCCTACAGTGCGGAGAAGACCGTTTGGCTATATAACTATCCTTCAAGGCGGGAATCTGTACGTACCCACAACCCACCTGTCTTATTTCTCGTCCTGCTTTGCCACGAGGTACAGAAATTCACGCGTCCGTAACGAACGGAGGAAATAAGCCCATCACCGCTCTGAGTGCGCTTCTCACGCTGTGATGTCTCATGAGCTTTTTCTGCCGTCGTACAGCGCTGAAGGTGAGAGCGGGCACAAATTGCCGGAGCGTTAAAAAGCTCTCCGGATCCAGTCGCTGCACTTATCGCATCAGCATCGGCATCGTTCCAGCCTCTTTGGCTTGACGAGCGTTAACAAGCTCTCCATCCACCTGGATTTTAACGTCTGGGTATTTTTTTATGGAACGTTACAGGGTAGACGTTTCTCTTAAAACCCAAATGGGCGAACAGATGAAGTTTTACACTAGCAAAGTGTAGTAGTAGAAGAGTGGAGTAGAGCGTCTCAACCAGGTCCTCTCTACAACTGCCTTTTCAGCCAACCGTGTTTGTTTTTGATGGGTTCAAAACATTTGACGTTGAGGAAAGCAGGGAGTTCTTACTGAACTGCTTGACTTTAATATCTGAGGACACTTTCAGTTTTCAAAACTATGGGCTCATACTCAGGACCATCATTTATTTCAGAAATATCTCTACTTCACACCCATCTGGGTACGGCCAAGCATTTATGATCAGGTACTAGGCTTCCAGTTTGATGTTGCTGCCAATTCGTCCAACAGCCTCTAATTCCCTTTCACGCTTCTCTTTATTTAATGACGTCCCTGCTGGTCGTCTGCTGAGCTCAGCCCGGGCCCTAATGTCCTGTCCTGGAGTTTTCTCCACCTGGCATGATGACCTTCGATCTAAAGCCGTCCGTTCTGCCCTGCCTCGGGTTTATCCTTCTCAGCGGGACCCCGAGCTCTGATAACTTACTGAATCGGTCCAGTCTGCAGGTGGTGACGGCTAAATCGTTGGCATTTCATTAAAAGGCCGTCTCAATCCCTGAGCTTCGATTACAGGAACCCGGGGGGTGGGGAATGGGGGATGGTGGTTGAGGATGAAAGAAGGTTCTGTGTATGAACAATGCTGCCTTCCAGAGAGCTCCTGCTCGGGGCTTTCTTCTAACGCGAGCACGTGCTCCTATTCACGAAACGCAATTATTCGATCTCGAGGGGATAAAGTCAAGATTTTGGTTAAATGACATGTTTCAGATGGTAAATATGTTTGGACTTGAGGGTCGAGGATCCACCCTCGAGCAGCGGCGAGGGCCTGCTTGGATCAAACGAAGCTTTCGGGTCTTGACGACCGTACTAAGGCCACGCGGGACGTGGAGACGGAGCTCTGTCTTCCGTCAGCGAACCTGTTTTTACATCATAAAGACCGGGAGGCGTTTGATACGTTGCAGCTGCGGGGGCTGTTTGGATTTCGGCGCTTTAGATGTGCCCGTTAATCAAATGCACCACGCTGATGGAAGTGAATGGGGTCTTACGGAAGATTCGACTCACCACAGGCCCAAACATCGCCGAGATGAATGGATAACGGTTTGTCAGATCGATAGCGTTACTGTCACCTGGAGGGACCTGTTTAACAGTCCGAGCTGAACATTAGGAGCTGAAGGTGGTCGATGTACTTCCCTTTTAGGTCCTGAGTTCTTCTTTTATTTAGGGCAAATGTCCTGTAATGACTTTAATTATCTGCTGGGCCTAAATCTATAAAGTGTTACTGACCGTCTCAGGCTGTAATGTACGAGCTGCTTTTATTAATGCATCTCCTGCAGCTTCCTTCTGTAACGAGCAGGGTCTGAGAAGCTTTCCAGGAGCAAAGCAAAGAAACAAAACATGGAGCTCTTTCAGGAGAAAAGCACTTAATATTTACACCAAATACAACCTGAACGAGGAATGGACTACTCTTGCCATGAAGGCACTCACTTATACAGGTATATATTAGGGCTGGCTCGATACCATTATTTTTTTTTTTTTTTAATACCCGATACCGATATCAAACCGATACGCTGCCACCACCTCTTGAAACACTCTTGGGAGTGTGCTGGCCTAGTGGTTAGGGTACTGGACTATGGACCAGAAGCTTCCAGGGTTCAAATCACGTGACGCATCTTTGTTGACGGCGTGTCGTCCAAAATGTTACATGTTGTAAAGCATAAACGTGATAGGAAAGATGTTATTCAAGATGGGATTAAATTTTCTCCATCCGTTCTCCGATCCAGTGATTTTTGCCACATATCGGGTCGACACTGATACAGAATATCGGATCGGTACAGCCCTTTGTATATACGGTTCCGTAATAAACTATACTAGGAAATCTAGGACTCCAGACAGGAAGGAGAGGAAGGAAATGAAGAGCCAGCAGTCTGTAACTCGTGTGTGTGTAACTACATTTCCAGTCTTGTTCTCATGGTTTGCGTTAGTTCAAAACTCAGTTGACGTGTTTAGAGCCTTTTCCTGGGCCAGTTTGTCGTGTTTGTCTGGACGATTTTCCTCTAGTGATTTGTACCAAGCTCTCCCCCACAACTACCTGTGTATTTTCTTATATAACGTAACGTAACTGTATAAAGTGCTTCATGTTGTCAGAGTCTCCATTTCTTCTGGCCAATCTTCATTGTTTTTCCTAATATTGATGCCAAAGTATGGGCTCCATCATTCCATAGTCTTAGGTTCAATGGCTTTTCACCTACGCAGGATCCTAAGGGTACGCTCGTGAATTTTCCATAATTATTATGCGTTTCAAACTTTCCGCGGCTCAGCGTTTGCGTTACAGTAGCTCGAAAAGACGGAATTAATCCGTGACCGTCCACTCGTTCCCGCCATCACCTAAAGTCCCATTCCCTGCAGCAGGACCATGAAATACTAACAACCGAGTCCAAGCTCTTGACAGCTCCTGCTTCTGAGGAAAAAATGCCTTCTATTCAAATCGATAACCGTAATAATGAGGGTCTGTGCAGCAGAGGCTGAGATGCAGTCACACACACACACACACACGCGCACACACAGTGGGAATGATGTAAAAACCAGATTATAGTAGGTGGAATCAGATTTCCTGTTGAAACAAGCATCAAGGCTGGAATCAAATAGACTCCAGTGGTGATCTCGTCTAGTTTAGTAGTTTACTTCAAAAACAAACGCGCTCCTCACAACTTGGCTCTGAAATCTCACCAGCGCTCAGAGCTGCAGCTGATCCGCGCCGTCACTTATCCGAATCTCACCTGCGCGTCTCTTATAAAGCGGTTTGTTGTGCCGCGGACATTTTTAATCTCGAAGGAAGCTGTGAGAAATCGGTGAGAACTTCCCTGGAGAAGACAAGTTACAAACTGTGATTCGTCACACGGTGAAAGTGGAGGCACGTCCACGTTACTCAGCGTTAAACCGGCGGCCGGCCCTGACACGCCGCGCAGATTAGCGTTAGTGTTGCATGGCTTAACGTTTCCTGTGTGTGATCTGCAGTGTTTATGTAGCGGGACTTTCAGAGAGGATGCTCTCTATCATACGTCTGACAGCGTTTATCGAATGAAACCCATAATCCAAAGCTCGCTTTTGAGCTACTCGCCTTAAAGCTTATCAGTAACCATTAATAATAACAACGAAAATAAGAAGAAAGGTGTGCGGTTATGAACGAGAGAGAGGAAAGGAAAGTGTCCCATTCGTGTTTTACGTTGGGTGTGACACATTTATCCCACCTTTTTGAGTCTTGGTCCTCCCAAGGTTTCTTTCTTCTTTATCCAGGGAGTTTTTTTTTCTTGCCACCATCGCCCTAGGCTTGCTCAGTTTGGGATTGACCTGTTAGGGTAATGTAAGATTGTAAAGCTGCTTTGAGACGATGCACCATTGTAAAACGCACTGTAGAAATTTAGAAATTATTTCTTTTAATCAAAACGTCCAGTCAGACCAAAGGACCCTCCGGTTCTGAAATGCCCCCCAGCCTTGCCGTTTTCCCTCATGGCTTTTGCACGTAAACTGAATAAAAGCGACGTTCTGACTGCTCGCGGTGAGCAGCACCGTTTTCGGTCTGTTAGACTAAAGCAGAAAGGATCGACGAGGTTTTTCGCCAGCGACGCTCTCTCGTAGTTACTCTCGTCGTTTAAGGCGGCGAGGGCTAATCTTAAACAAGGATGGGGTACGGTCTCATTACCCCACGCTCCATTAGAGACGTTTTTCACTTAGTCTGCGTAAGTGGAAACGCCTGGGGACACGTTCAACACGTCCGACTGTCAACATCATGCATCTGAGGGTCAATTAGAGCCTCAACACGGACGTTCAGATTACAGGGTTTAAACGGCAAGCTTTTAAGTGTTCGGGGTTTTTTTTACTTCTTTGAAGTCGCTAATTTTCTGCAACCGGAGCGAGCCCGGATCGTCTGGCAACACGCTGAAAGCGAGTCGATCGGCTGCTCGGAGCATATATTATGAGTTAGGCTTGTCAGCGCGGGCGTGTGTGCTGCTGCCGAGTCGCTACACGTGTCGTAATCGTTTGCTAGGAATCTGGTTCGTGTCACTTTCCGTCAGGCAGCGAGTCGAGACACGATGGGAGCGTAAGTGGTTACTCGCAAGGCTTGAAAAACGTCATGTTTGAGCAACACAATGACGAAATCTCCGTCTCAGAGGGGCTTTTATCATGAGGCTGTTGGGCTTACTTGCTGAATAAGCCAAGATTTGACTTGGCAACCTTCTGATTAGTTCCTTAACCAGCATTACTCATGAATGCCCTTAAACAGAGCGACTTGGAGCTCGTACGAGCTGCTCAGCAAGCCCCAACGGTGAAGCCTGTACCTTCTGATTAAATACACTATAGATATTTAGCCAATCAGTTCAATACAATTTTATTTGTGTAGCGCTTTTCATAATCGACATTGTCACAGCAGCTTTACATTGATACATGAACAATTGTCACAGAATGTCTCTAATGAGCAAGCCAAATGGCGACAGCAGTGGAAAGGGAAAAACTCCCTGAGATGTCAGCAGTGGCAGAGAGAACGGTCCGAAATAGAGAAAATATCTGTAAAAAAAAAAAAGTGCAGTTCTGTGTCTGAAAACGTCATGTTGGACAAACTGGTCCGAGCTGATCGACAATAAATAATCACTGGTTATAACTGAGGTATGGCAAGAACGTCGAACGTCGTTTGGTCTGTTGAGTCTCGATTTCTGCTGGATGGTCGGGATGTATATATGTAATGCTTTGTATTATATATTATTGTTCTGTTTTTTTTTTCTCCTGTCTGGGCTGATGTCCATAAAGTTGAAGACTCCGTGTTATCGTAAGTATTAACGCATCTTAAGAGGAGACTTCCAAATATCCAAATTTCACCCCTGAACAGAGCTGAGGTGCAGCTGGACTAAAACAATGACCTTCCATAAGCCTTATTGTTGTGAGAACAAATTCTCCAGGTTAGCTTGTGGTCTGATCATAAAAGCAGCACGAATCTGCTCTACCTTGCCTCCTTTTGTTTTGGTCCGCGCGTCTTGCTAAACTAAAAAAGGCGTGTAATGACCTCGAGCCAGGCCTGCCTCGGCTCTAATGGATTCCTCCGCCTTATCTGCTGGGATTAACATACTTTTGTTTAGTGGTAATGCGTTTTCTGGCTCGGGTGCAAATACCGAGCCACTGGATTTGTTCCAGTGTTTACAGAGCGTCCTATAGCACAGGGTCCCATCTGCCAGCCAATGGGGTTTGGTTTTGGTTTAGTGCGTTAGGATGATGAACTGGTGAGGGCGAGCCGATGGGTGTGAATCGAACCTTTCAATGTTTAAGATACCCTTTCATTAGAGCTGACTGAGTCCCTGAAAAGCCCTGTGGCTCCTGTATATACCGAGCAAATCCACTTGGTTGTGGAGGTCAGGCAGCTTTAGGGAATTTTTCTAATCAGGTCGTTAGGTGTTGGGCTAATTAACGATCGGTGGGAATGGTTGCTGTGGCTCCGTTGCTTACAGTGGCATTTTGGGCAAAAGTAGCATGACTGTGGCTTATAGTGTTTCCCTTGTTGGAGGACAAGAACTTGACAGGAACTCTGTTCTGATTCTCTGGTTACTTTGGCGTTGGGATTCGCTTTGGAGTTAAAGTTCAGTCTAGAGGATTATTGTGGCATTTAGGCAGGTGGCTTTGGAGACGTTGTGGTGGCTTGATTGTTTAGATTGGCATTTTGGGTAAGATCTCTGCTTTGGTTGGGTCTGATTGGTTTACGCTGGTATTTCGGGTGAAGAAGTTGGTCTGATTGATTGATTGGTTGTATTGTTAGTCAGCTTGTGGTCTGGTTGTTCAGTGTTGGTGCTGACTGGTTTGGTTGTGAGTTGTATTTTGTGAGAACGTGTTGTCTGACTGGTGTTGGGGTCGGTTTGTTTTCCTTTGCTTTTGAAGAATCAGCCGATTGGTTACGTTGGTGTTTGGAGCGAGAGTGCCAGTGGGCTGACGGTGGCATTTTGGGCGTGATTGGTTACAGTGGTGTTTTAGTTGAACTGCAGTCTAGTTGTGTTGGCATTTAGGGAAACAACAAAAACTGTTGTATAATCAGCTCCAGTGGTTTTGTGGTTGGAAATCATGGCTCATTTTGTTACAGGTTGTGTTGGGCCAGAGCTGCAGTCCCAGTGTTTACAAAAACATTGTGGGTGGGAACTGTGGTCACATGGGGACTTTTGGGGACCAGAGACTACTGTGTAATTTGGTACAGGACCACTGGAGGTGGAAACCACAGCCCTGTTGCTTACAGTGCCATTTTTGGGTAGTGATGCCACTTTAGTTGCTATGGCGTTGAGGGAAGGCACTGGTGTAGAGATTATTTTAGTGGTTTTCATGTCCTCTATTGGATGCACTGCATATTTAGGTCTTTGTTTTTTCAGTATACATGCTTGTGAGGTCGGTGTACTTTTCGGTGAATGACTAGATGTTTCTATGCAGAAATTAAATCTAAAGCAAAACCTTCATTAAAGACTGAAAAATGGACTAATTATGGGAAAGCCATCCCTTTCCTTAGCCAGATGTACACCCAAAAAAAAAAAGTTTCCTCGCATCGAAAAGCCTTGAGAGCATGAACTCCAGCGCTCGAGTCTTACCTCAAGGTAATGTCGTTATGTAGCGTCAGAAAGCAGAGCCATAATTCACTTTCCGAGGGAGACGAGAGTGGCAGAATGGCATCTCTGTTGGCTCTCGTTTTTTTTTTTTTTTTTTTGAAGATCTCTGGTTGGATTCCTCTTTTAAAAAAACGCATCGATCGGCTTTCAAACAACAAATCTGAAATGTAAAATAGAAAAGGGACACCAGTCGATATTGAGAGATGCCTGTTTTTCTAGGCCTGTAATCTTGAGACTTGTTTTTCATTTCTTTTTATTTCTTAACACGTGTTTTATCACATTGAAAATGTTTTGGACAGAATGGTTGTGGACCTTGTGCTAACATTCCTTCAGCCTCCCGTTTCAAAGGGCAACCTACGATCCCATTTCGCCTCTCGAGAGATAAATAAGGTTCAAGTCAGATTTTCGACCGTCTTCGATGCACGAAAAGAAAGAGCATATCTGAGGTGTTTAATTTCCGTTTGTGCTGCGTTGTGCTTAATATTCTCATTCGTTCGATTCTTTTTTTTAATTTTTTTTTTATTTATTTATTATTTTTTTTAATATATATATTTTTTGAGTTGATTTCCCTCCGTCTGATCTCGTGTTTGCGTTGTGTTTTTCAGATGCAGCAGCTGTTTTACGAAAACTACGAGCCAAACAAGAAGGGCTACATCCGTGACCTGCACAACAGCAAGATCCACAGAGCCATCACGCTCCATCCTAACAAGAACCCCCCGTACCAGTACCGGCTGCACAGCTACATGCTGAGCCGTAAAATCGCCGAGCTGCGGCACCGCACCATCCAGCTCCACCGGGAGATTGTCCAGATGAGCCGCTACAGCAACACGGAGGTGCATAAGGAGGACCAGCAGCTGGGCATGCCTCCGTCGTTCATGCGCTTCCACCCGCGCCAGCGCGAGGACGTCCTGGAGTGGGAGTTCCTCACGGGGAAGTACCTGTTCTCCGCTTTGGAGGGGCAGCCGCCGCGGCGCGGCATGGACTCCTCGCAGAAGATGGCGCTGGACGACATCGTCATGCAGGTTATGGAGATGATCAACGCCAACGCCAAGACCCGAGGCAGGGTCATCGACTTCAAAGAGGTTCAGTACGGCTACCGCAGGGTTAATCCCATGTACGGGGCGGAGTACGTGCTCGACCTGCTGCTGCTTTACAAAAAACACAAAGGAAAGACCATGACGGTGCCTGTCCGCAGACACGCCTACCTTCAGCAGACCTTCAGCAAGATCCAGTTTTTGGAGGAGGACGAGATGGACGCCCGAGCGCTGGCCGCCCAGATCAACCAGGGCTCGGATTCGCTCTCCTTCCTCTCGAGCTCGCTCAAGAAGTTTGTGCCGTTCAAGCTCAGCGGCTCGGGCGCGGAGCAACAGGAGCCCAAAGAGAAGAAGATCAACATCCTCGTGCCGCTGGCCGGACGCTACGAGATCTTTGTGCGCTTCATGGCCAACTTCGAGAAGATCTGCTTGATCCCAAACCAGAACGTTAAACTGCTGATCCTGCTGTTCGACACGGACAACAACACGGAGCGCGCGAAGCAGACGGAGCTGATGAGGGAATACCGCTCAAAGTATCCCAAAGCCGACATGGAGATCGAACCCGTTTCGGGCCAGTTCTCTCGCGCCCTGGCCCTGGAGGTCGGCTCGGCCCACTTCAGCAACGACTCCTTGCTGTTCTACTGTGACGTGGACCTGCTGTTTACAGGCGATTTCCTCAAGCGCTGCCGCTCCAACACCGTGCTCGGCGAGCAGACCTACTTCCCCATCATCTTCAGCCAGTACGACCCCAAGGTGGTCTACGCCGGCCAAGTGCCGAGCAACAACCACTACGTGTTCACGTCCAAGACGGGCATGTGGAGACACTTCGGCTTCGGGATCGTCTGCGTCTACAAAGGCGACCTGGTCCGCGCCGGGGGTTTCGACGTCTCCATCCAGGGGTGGGGGCTGGAAGACGTGGACCTGTTCAACAAATTCGTCCAGTCAGGGATTAAACTGTTTAGGAGCACAGACACTGGCATAGTGCACGTACATCACCCTGTCATATGTGACCCCAACCTCGACCCCAAACAGTACAAGATGTGCCTGGGTTCCAAGGCCTCGTCCCACGGTTCCACGCAGCAGCTGGCCGAGCTGTGGCTGGAGAAAAACGACCACGGCTTCCGCAGGATCTCTAGTTCAAACAACGGATCAATCAGGACAGCATAGGCCCTGCCAGCAAAGGACTCCTCTTCTACTCCCTGCCGCGCCCCCTCGGCCCGTCTTCCTCTCGACCGCGTTTCCAAACGACTACCTAATTTATTTTTTCATAGAAAAAGACTTCTGTGGATATATTTTGAACAGACTCCTTTTATAAAGACCACGTCTGTGCTCCGAACGGAACCTCGAGTGTTAAAACACTTGTGCTTCTTTCCGCAAAACCCAAATAACGAGCGGCGTTTTCGTATTTCTGGGCCCTGCGTGAGGACTCTAAGTATACTGTGTACCTCAGCGACGCGCACCCCCACGGCAGGCAGTGTATTCGGAGGACTTACTGTAAGGCGGGTCCGGGGTTCAGTTGGAGGTTTAACGTATTCTTATTTGTGAATGTTTACAGGAAGCCTTGCAAACAAGCGATACGCGTTAGGACAAAATAACTCCAGTAAAGGGCCATAAACCAGCTTCGTTTCTCTCCGTAACGACACTGTTGGTTTTCTGTCTATTTTCATGTCACGTTGTGTTTTTGTTTTTTTGTTTTTTTTAGTTGTTTTTGTCTTGTTTTTTGTTGACATGTGAACGTAACTGCTGGATCTTTGGTTTTGACTCTCGTTCCAACGCTGTCTTATTTATTTAATATGCAGTCCGGTTACGATTGGACCGAGAGCGTCTCAGATTGTATGTCGTCGTTTCGTTTGTTTTCTCTCGTTTTGTTTTCCATTTGGTTACCAAAGACTTTTGCACACTTGCTGTAGGTGTTTGTGTGTGTGTGTGTGTGTGTGTGTGTGTGTGTGTGTGTGTGTGTGTGTGTGTGTGTGTGTGTGTGTGTG
>JAUZST010002138.1:0-18346 GCA_034779995.1 Parotocinclus haroldoi | reverse complement strand
CCTCAGGGAAAAACAAAAGAAAGTGCAGTAAACATTTGGAAATATTATTCAAAAGCCTGAGTAAATAAATATGTTTTGACTCCAAATCTAGGCCTCCATTGGTTAATAAATTTGATTTACATCGATGATTATGTGATTTTGTTGTCAGCACATTCAAATTTGTACAGAACAAAGTATTCAATTAGAATATTTCATTCATTTAGATCTAGGATGTGCTATTTGAGTGTTCCCAGTGTATAATAAAGTGGACAGTGTGTGATATCTCACTGACTCCTAAAACACTGCTGTGTCTGATTCAATCATACAAGTTTAATATACACAAATACACCACCATCAGTGTCACTGTGTTAAAAATGATTCAAAACCCAAATAGGAGGTGATCTATTGTGGTCTTGTGGGAGTCCCGACCATTACAGAACAGAGTAAAGAAGACTAACAAAGGTTGTAGAAAACACACTGACTACAGTCTGTCATTGTAGAAGTACATTTACATTACATTTACATTTCCAGCATTTAGCAGACGCCCTTATCCAGAGCAACGTACAACTGATATATTCTTCCAATCCAAGCAATTGTGGGTTAAGGGTCTTGCTCAAGGACCCAACTGTGGACCCAACCTTCTGGTTCAGAAGGCCCAGCTAGGCTACCACAGTCCAGGTACTACCAGAAGTACAGGTGCAATGATGGGTAAAACTCAAATAAAGAATAAGAAGGATATAAACTGCAATAAATATAGAATGCATGATAATTTTGCACAATACTGCATGCATATTTTATCTTTTGTATTTTAGTAATTATATTAATCTTATGTGTATTTAAAATATTATACATTCATTATTAAAGTAATTTAGTTATTCAAAATGCAAGTTGCCCACAGAGGTTGGGTAAAATTTGAGTTTTGGTGTCACTGTAGGCTTAGTCATTTGATGCTGTTGGCATAGATACTTTGAGGCAATACTCTGTTGTAAAAACAGTGTCATAGAAATAAATTTGACTTTGATGTTAACATGTACAGAGTCTTTACTCCATCAAAGACCATTTAGATGAATTAAAATGCCAGCACTGAGCCAGGACTTGTCCAATCTCAGTGCCTAAAAGAGTGAAAGCCATTGTAGCAGCAATGGAAGTTTCACCATTAATAATAACATTATTATCTGTAATATCTCTGCATGCTTAATAATGGCTTTTGGGCATAATTCCTGAGATATTCAGAAGATTATCTTATTTAATCTTATTTAAGATTATATTAATCTTAATAAATCACCTATAGCTAACCTAAGTCTAGAAAAAAAAAACAAAAAAAACAAAGCAACATTATTTCCGCTAATGCTTAGTAACACTGATTTTCCTTATTATCAGCACCAATCCTGACAGGTAATGATTTCATTAGTGTACTGAGATTGGTTTTTATTCCACTGTTTGTATGCAATTTAGCTTTTGGGTGCTTATTTCAGCATTATAACATTTTTTTGGACAGAAAGCATCCCTCTGGTGTCAAATGATTGCACACTTAAGCCATAAAGTGAGAACGCCGTCTCTGCTGATTCAGTCTTTCACAAGCTTTGCATAAAGTGCAGTGTCTAGCCAACTACTGATAATCTGGTTTTACGCGACATTAGTCCAGGTGTGCAGCCTGTTGACAAAAGACGCTGGTATTTTGTCCAGACAGCATTAGCCAACATATTTAAATGATTTGCTTTTATTTTGAATCTTATTAAATCTGTGCCAGCATGTTTATTTGTTATCTATCTCTTATAAATGGAAATATGGTATGAATACTTTTAATAAAAGATAAAAGCATAACAATGTTTGTCCTGCCTGCATGTTTCCATTATCTTTATCCAATGGTAATTAAGGGATCCCTCACACATTCTTTTAACTTGGCTTTCTCTTTAGCAGAAATTGGCAGGGGTATCAGTTATAGAGGCCCATCTTAATGCCTCACATCACCATGGAAACTAAATACAATGACAGCAAAATGTCAATTCTTGTCACACACTCCCTTTGTAATCCCATAGCTGTCCCACAGAGTGGCAAAGCTACAAAATTCACATGACGTTCGGAAAATGTTTTGATCAGGCATAGATAAGCGATCGGTTCACATTATTTTAAACTTACTCAGTATTAATATCACATACAGGCCATATTTACATTCATTTACATTTAATTATTTTCACCCTCATCCAGAGGAACAACTGATACAATCTTAAAATCGAATCAACTGTGCGTTAAGGGCCTTTCTCACATTCCTGCCTAAGGGTCACACCATTAGTGATGCGCTGCATCATTCGTTTTCGTTGTCCGTAAAAGGAGGTGGTACAATCTTTGGCAACACAAAGTGGGTGTTGGACAACTTCATGCAAATGAGAAATGAAAGACTGGGATTACTGGAGCTGAAAGCTGTGGAAAGAAAACCCGCTGTGAGATATTATCCCTCTATTTTGTTTCTGTGAGATACAGATGAAGGAGAAACTGATTTTGATTTATGATGGTGAATGTTTTGGGATATAAGATAAAATGCATTTGCTATGCAGTCTAGTGATTCTTACCTACTCCATCCCCTACTATTGTTTTAGTTGGATGGTGTTTTCTGGCTATAGTCTGTTTATTCAATGTACTAATTCATAACCAATTGTTCTCAGTATTCACGTAAGCTTGTTTATACTGTGCTTCAGCAGTATAGACAGCCACAAAGTAAAAAGCCTGGTCTAAATTCAAGTAACCTCAAGCTTTGGGCACACATATAACATAATAATACCACAGTTAACCCAATAACTAACTACATTAATTTAGTACTTTTATTGTTATTTTTAGTTTACAAAAATGCTTTTAGACAGCCATAACAAGAATACACTTATGAAACTGTAAAGGTTGTGTGTTTTTTTTTAAAGAGAATGAGAGAGAAAGAGAAGGCTGGGGCGTAAACCCTTACTTCTTTGACTCAGTGCACCCTCTGATTTATAGTGTGTTCATATGTATGCCTTTGGAAACACTTATGCCACAAACAAACACATAAATAAACACTTAAATACATACGAACTTTATGCTGAATGATGAAAGAGACAACATGCGTTCCATAACCAATGTATTTGCTAAGGGCAAGAATTGTCAGTTATAAAAGCAGTTTCTTGTCTGAAGACTCAGTGGCCTTTTGAGGTATTTTAAGTACCATAGGTAAATCCAGCACTGTGCTATTAAGTCACAGTGTTCAAATAACCAGCTCTCGACATTTTTATATATATTCAGTTAAAACCAGCCCAATTCTTCTAGTGCTAAGGTTGGGTGGGGAATTACAACCATTGCATAGGAACAACACATTTATTGTGTCTACGTTTTGGCAGAATATATTTTCAGCATGAAATAGTTTTTAATGATAAATTCAGGGCTAATAGATTATTTTGTTTGTAGGGCTAATAGTTTATTTTGTTTGTATATACAAAATATGTTTTTTTACAGGTTTGTATAAAAGCAAGAGAGGTTGTGTATTATCAGGAATAACATCATGGTCATAATGCTATTTGAGTTAACAATAAGCAATTTTTGTTAATATTAAAAAAAAGACTCTTACTGCAACAAGCTTTCAAATTAATGTCCTGTATCAGCCACCAGGTGAGAGTAAAAAGAGAGCCAATGTACAGCAACTCTCTACACACTTCTTCTTTGTGACTTGGGTGTTACAGACAAATATCATCACCCTTGACGATAGCAATGCAAATTTTTCTTAACCCTCCTACAGTGTTCAGAAAGTATGCAAAAGCATGTGTGCTATGTATAGCCATAGTCATTTTCCTATAATTCAGTGTATGGTTGAACAGTCCAGATTTCCTCTGCTTGAGCAATTGTGGGTTGCTTTGCTTGAGTGATGTGGCAAGCTGGGAGTCTAAAAGAGTATATTATATATATACAACAATATATTATTAGAATATATCCTGACAGTTCTCAAATCAGTCTTAAGTTTTCATATACTGAAGTCATATGTCATATGTCATATATTTTATACGCTGATATATTCTAATATACATTGTAGATGCATAGACCTTCTTAATAAAAAAGGTAAAAAGACATCAATGAAAATGTTTAATCTTAGAATGTCCTTTTCATAAAAGAAGATTAAAGTTATGTAGACCAAAGTGTATTTTAGTGAAAAGAGATGGATTAATATCAGACACAAAAAAGAAACTGAATTTCTTTGATGCAAAGTCTGATGTCTCTTTGGACCTCTTAAAAGTAAAAAAAAAATCTATTTTGCCACAGATCCATATAACACACATTTTTGTTTTACTGTGCAAGCGACTGGTGATTATATTTTTATATATATTTTATCTGTTATTTTAACACATTCTACTTTCTCTTGATTAATGCAACCTACACTTATGACAGCTGCACCATCACTTTATGAGCCTGAGTGAATATCGTTATATGAATGTAATAGCTCCATAGCTGGAAACATTTCCTGAGGCCATAGCATCAAACCCTGTGCGGGCATGGAATGTTGAAGGCCATGCAGTGTGATGACAAAACAGCAGTGACTGATAACAGCAACAACATGAACACTTACTGCACAGGACAGTCTAACAGTCTACTGCAGTATCCTACCAAGAAAAATTCACTGATAGGTACAGGTCATCTATCCACAGAATCTCAATGAAATGACACTGGCTTAGCAAGATGTGGAGATAAATCACAAACCCATCACACTTGTAACATCAGCTTAAGAAAAGAGACAAACACGGCAACTGGAGTACAGTAAGACAGCAGGCTACAAACAGGGTTAAAACAGTCCAGGGTCAAAAATGAGAAACGAACGTGAAACCAAGCCAGAGACAGAGACAAAATAGGGATCAAAAACCAGGTAAACGATTCAATACGAAAGAATAGACAAAGGGTCAGAAAATGGGAAAGACCAAAATGACGTATTGACCAGAGAGAATATTAATGCGGAAGGAGAAGAGACAGGAAGAGGGGGCTGTTCAAGTTGGGCCGAAGGGAAATCCTGCATAGGGAGAGGGTCCAGGATATCTTTGGCCTCTACCAAGAATCAGTCTTCAAGGCCATATAACTCCCAGTCCAGGAGACACTTGAGATGGGAACCACCTGGGAGACCAGTAATCGGTGAACTGTAAATGCTGGTGCACCATGTACTGTACCTTAGCAGGTTGCTATTCTTACATGGGCCTATATAACGAGGTGAGTGTTTGAGAGAGTTCTGGGCAATCTTTTCTCTTATGAGGAACTGATTCCATTTATGAGGACTGTGTAAACAGAAACAGTGTAAGGAATTATTCAGGTCCTTTTTTGAATGCTCACACTGGCCATTGGATTCTGGATTATAGCCTGAAGAAGAGGTTCCCACTTTCATACAAAAGGCTGCCAAACAGAAGAGGTGAATTGAAAACTATGGTTTGATAAAATGTCCTTAGGGATACCAAAACTGTGGAAAGTGTTCTGGAAGAGGAGTTCTGTGATCTGAAAGGCAGTGGGTGCTGAGGGAGAAAAATCACAAATCTCTGAAGAAGCGGTCAATAATGGAGAGGCTGTCTCCTAGGGATCCCACGAGACAAACGCCAGTCTTGCTGCACCCCCATGAATAAATAAGGGCAGTACCCAAAATGCAGTATGCACAGAGAGACAACCAACTAAGAAACCAACGGAAATGTATTAATAGAAAATGGAATGACAAAAAAACACTGGTCGTGCAGAGGCGGAACAAGTTAATGCAAATCGGGCTAATGCCTCCATGGAGATGTCATGTCGAAGAGCTGGGTCCTCCTGAAGAATATATAGGCCTGTCCAACCAGCAGAGAACTGCTGATTCCACCAAGATTCTAAAAGGAGACGTACGGAGGTGATGACTTCCCAAGAGAACTCTCTTTTCTGGACAAACAGGAGTTTTGTGAGCTATAACAGGAAGGTGGCAAAGCACTGAGAGCAGATATGTAACAAACCTTAGTGCAATATGGGACCATGGGTGTTGGAAAATAGGTAGGGG
This sequence comes from Parotocinclus haroldoi, assembly GCA_034779995.1. Classification (NCBI taxonomy): domain Eukaryota; kingdom Metazoa; phylum Chordata; class Actinopteri; order Siluriformes; family Loricariidae; genus Parotocinclus; species Parotocinclus haroldoi. The sequence continues at coordinate 12,357 of JAUZST010002138.1, read as the reverse complement.
AGGAGCTGACCAGAAGGGAGGGTGCGATAAATCATACTTTGGTCACAGGTGTTGCAAGGTGCCACGCCACAAAGCGGTGAATGTCAGGTTGTGTAGATTCTCACCAGAAGCAAGATGCCAGGAGCTGAGTATGTGTCTCTCCTGGCATAATGGGTTCAGGGACCCTTTGTGACTTCAGGTGTGGGCCCAAGACTATGCGAAAGGGCATCTGCCTTGTTCTTAGAACCAGGATGGTAGGAAATGGTCAAATACGACTGGGTGAAAAAGACAGACCATCAAGCCTGGCATTAATCCATCCTGCAGAACGTAGGTATTACAGGTTCTTAGGATCCGTGAGAATTGTAAATAGGTGTTGAGCTCCCTCCAGTCATTTCCTCCATTCCTCAATGACCAGATTCATGGCTTGTAGCGCACGATCCTCAACATCATAGTTGCGTTCTGCCTGCTTGAGCATGTAGGAGAAGAAGGCGATTTAGGTGTATCACCCAGTCAATGAGACAGGACGACACCCACACCCACTGAGAAGAAGTCCACCTCCATGAAGAAAGTGTGGCCCGAGCTGGTGCTTAAATCAAACTTCCACTCATCTCCGTCCATAATACACACCAATTTATAGACATTGTATAAATCCAATCTGGAGTACTAGTAGGCTGCTCAGAGCTGTTCCAGGGTTTCTGTGATGCAGTTTAGCTCTCTATAGTTAATGCATGGTTGCAATGAGGAATCTTGTTTGGGAACAAAAAAGAAACCTGTCGATAAGGGTGAGATGGACAGATGAATGAGGCAGAGCCTGATGTATTTAGAATTATAGCCATTCATAGCCTTCTCCTCTGCTGGGAAAAGAGTATATAAACGGGCTTTGGGCAGCAGTGCATCAACTAAAAGTTCTATACCACACTCGTAAGGTCAGTGGCTGAGCTCCCGTGTGGACCAGGAGATGACTTAGGATGACAGGAGAAGCAAGGGAATCCAGGGGGAAAAATTAGGTGATTTCCACATGGCTGACACTTGGTAAACAGCGAGAGAGCAGTGGCGAGGAGGTCAGATCTGTGTGGCTGTACATCTGCTGTAGGGATTTGGCAACCAGTTGGGTGGTCACGAAAGGGAATCTTTCAGGTGGAGATCACATGATTGGCAATGAAGCAGAGACTTTTCTTGAAATTATTTTGGCGTAAGGTCATTTAGCATAAGGTCAGTGTCATGACCTGTCTACTCCAAGTGTAAGTCAGAGTGAAACCCTGGCCTGAAGGTGGGTATAAGAGTGGCTCCATTCCATCCACTCTGGGTTGACAAGGTGTGAAACTCGAGCGCATACTTGGCTGCTGACCAGCACCCTTGCCGGAGTTCCAGTAGTAACTCGCCACTCAAACGGTCCTTATGGGGTGCTGAAAGACTTAATGGAAAGCATTTTGGAAGCATTCATAGTCTCTGGAAACCACTTTCCTGCTGAGACCAGAGCATTAAGGAGAGAAATAATGCTTGCCACATCAGAATGAGTGAAAAAACAAATCACACTGGAGCAAAACTTCCTTGCAGCAGTCAGTTAAAATTGTACTCTTCAGGTAATGCAATCTTTTAGACAGGATGCGGGAGAAGAGTAGAACTGAAGCCATGGAAGTCGCAGGGTCAGGGGACTGAACTGTAACACACATCTACAGTGGTAGTAAAATCGAGCTGTTTCTATTAGTTGGGTTACACTTTGCGCTACCTCCTCCAGCTGGTTCTGAATCTCGTACAGCTGGTGTTCATCCATCGGTACCAAATTAAGGTCAAAACTAGGATCTGCTACCTCCATGTTAATGCTAAGTCAACTGTGAAACAGTCCAGAGTCAAAAATGGTAACCGATGTGAAGCCTAGCCAAAGAAAAGAGACAAAGAAAAAACAGAGAAAATAAGAGTCTGAGACAAATCAGAGATCAAAAACTGGGTAAGTGATGCAATATAAAAACATAGACAAAGAGCTTAGAGACTGGGAAAGAACCAGTTGACTTAGCAATGAGAATGAAGAGCGAGTATAAATAAAGAAGAATGCTCAGAAAATATGTAGGTTGAGCCACAAGTGTGAATGATAAGAACAAAGGAGATAGGGAACATGGTAGAAGGTGGCATGGTCTGCTGTGCTGGCTGCAATTGTGATAACACTTAAGGAGCACAACTTACTCAAAAAAGGATATATTCATTTCTAATTAGAACATAATGTATTTTGGCAGCACGGTGGCTCGGTGGGTAGCACCACTGCCTCACAGCAAGAAGGTCCCGGATTCAATCCCAGGGTGGAGCGGTCTGAGTCTTTTCTGTGTGGAGTCTGCATGTCCTTCATGTGCCTATGTGGATTTACTCCAGGTACTCTGGCTTCCTTCCACAGTCCAAAGACACGCGTGTTAGGTTAATTGGTGGCTCTAAATTGACCCTTCCTGTATGCATGACTGTGTGTGTATTTGTGTGCCCTACTGTGGATTGGCACCCCATCTAGGGTTGTTACTGCTGCTGGGTGGGCATCGGCTGGCCCACAATCCCATTCCATACACAATTTAAAACCATAAAACTATTATCATGTGATTATTGTATATGTAAAGGCATATGTGTAAAGGCAAATGCAATATTAAACAATAAAATATGGAACATAAAATAAAAGAGACTGCTCACAAACAGTAGGGAACATTCATTAGGGGATTTTATTTTGACTAACATTTTCAATAGTGACTTAGCAATAGTGACCTTAGCAATAGTGACCTTAGCAATAGAGGAAGCAATAAATCAAACGGAGAATATAATAATATCACATAGAATATAATATAATAGAATATCACAAATAGTATCAAAAACACATGAGACAATGTAGTAAAATACATATTATAAGCCTCTGGGCATTATTTAGTATGTTTAGTCAGTATTCTGCAGATTCTCATGCCAACATTTATGGCTAAACTTAAGCTGTTGCTAGAAGAACAGCTGGAGTATGACTGAAAATGGTACTGGAAGAACAGTTACACTCATTGCCCAACCACCGGGCAACCAATAAACCTGAGTGATTGCAGCATTAAACCCTTGGCTTTTCCTTAGTCTAAGACAACTCTGGGCCATAGAGGCAAACATGGCATTGCAAAGCAGGCAGATCAGAGAATACACCAAATGCCAGTCCCACACTGTGTAAATAAGTATGTTTTTTATCTAGAATGAAAGACTGGATGTGTGTCTGAATTGCAAACAAAGGTAGGGAGGTTTTTTCATAGGTGGCATGCTGGGGATACTATGTATATAGATGTGGTATTTATGAGAAAGTATTTATAATAAGCCATGATATTTTTTAATTATAGAAAATGAAAGGAGTCCTTCACCTTGTGAAAGAAGTACTCTGCTCTGTGCTCACTGTTTTAATACTCAACACAATATACGTAATACCATAAACATTTCAATGTCTGTGCAGACGTTAAGAATTTTAATTGGTATTCATTTATTTTAGAAAGTAAATGTGTACTACAATACATACCACCATTTAAGTTTTGGATGACTTTGGATGTTGTCCTTGAATATACAGTGGTGTGTGAACATTTGTGAACCCTTTATATTTCTACATAAATAAGATTTCTTTTTAACAATAGCCATACAAGTAGATAAACATAAACACATTAAACAAATGAAACAAAAGTATTATAGTTGTCAATTTATTTATTCAGGAAATGATACAATACTACAACAAGTAATGTTAGTTATACTGTTATATCTTGTTATAATAAAACAAACTAAATTGTTTAACTTTTTATCAGTCTTGTAAATTGATTTGGAGGCATTTTAGGCCATTTCTCTATACAAAAAAGCTTCAACTATGGAATGTTGATAGGTTTTCTCAGATGAACTGCTTTTTTCAGGTCCTCCAACATTTATCTTTGTATTAATGTCACAACAGAATTATTCATTCCAAACTGATTGTATTTTTCTTTGATTGTTTTGTCAAAGTACTTCTGTACCCAGGGTTGCTGTCCCATGACCCACATTCTTTCTAAATTTACCTTATAAGAAACTGCTAACTCTAGTGGTTCACATACTTATTGTCTCAGTTGGCAAAACTGGTTTGCTTTGTTTATTTTGTAGACAGGATGTGTGATAATTTAATTATATATTTATATGTATACACATAAATAAATAGGTAAATAAATAAATATTTTTAGCGTCTCCTCTTTGCCTGCCTGATTACCAGTTTTATCGCCAATTACATATTTATGGGAGCAGCTGGGATCCCAGCTTCAGCAAACTATGAATGTTTAGGATCTGTAGGCCCAGCTGTGGGTAAGTGCGTCATACAGCCATGTCTAGCAGTCCACAATCTCTCACCAAGAGGTATAATATCGGAAATTAGTCAGATAGTCTTTTTGTAGAGCATATGAAAAACTCTCTTTTTGGCCACAGTGCTATAGCTCACTTTCAGGGTTTTGGCCTTCTTATAGCCTAGGCCATCTTTTTGTGGAGCAGCAATTGTTTTTCAGATCCTTTTCAGAGGATTCTTTGCCATTAGGTGCCATGTTGAAAATTCAGTGACCAGTATGATAGACTGTGAGAGCAATAACACCAAATTGAACACACCTGATCCCAATTCACACCTGAGACCTTGTAACAATAACGAGTCACATGATACGGGGGTGGCTAATGGGACACAATTTGGCCATTCCCACTTATATATATATACTATACTCACTATAGTACAATCACTTTTGTTGCCAGCTGTTTAGATAATAATGGCTGTGTGTTGAGTTATTTTGAGGGCACAACAAATGTACACTATTATACAAGCTGTAGACTGACTACCTGACATTTAATCAAAGTATCATATCTTTAGTGCTGTCCCATGAAAATATATAATAAAATATTCACAAAAATGTGAGAGTTGTACTCACTTTTGTGAGATACTACATGATGCCTCGGCAAGGTGCCACTTGTGAAGACCATATGCACCTGTTGATGCGAGTTCAGTGTGCAAAGTTCCACTGTCACCCTCTGGTGGAGGCTGTGGACACCACTGACACTCCGACAGACCTGGATAGTAAAAATGAAGCAAAATATGTTTGTTTGTTCAAGTATTTAATCAGCATCAATGGCCATTTCAGTGACAAAAGTATGGACTGGTCTTGTTCTCCAGACCTGAATCCCATTCAACATGCGTGGGATGCGCTGGGAAGATGTCCAGTGTCCAAACTGTCCAATGCCTCCCACAAGACTTATTGAGCTGGAAGTTGCAGCTTTACTGAACAGTCAATGTGTGGCACTCTCATCCAGTTTGACATGCTTATGTTCACCCCCATGAATATGTCACTTGCTATCCAATTATGATAATTGAGTTTGCAGCTCATTTGAATAATGAAGCAACTTTCTATAACTTTAACTTAAATCAAATGTGGATTTTTTAATTGCCTCGTATTCATTTTGAAATATCCCCTAAGTTGTGAACAGTGCTCACATAGGGTATATTAAATTATGGGTTATCTCATGTTGTTTAATTTACGTGATCGGTATATACAGTATATATCATACCAATAACTAGCAACCATTAGGGATGACTAGGTAGCTAACCTACTAAGTACAATTGTCCCTATCTAATGTTAGTTTACAATTTAGCTTGGTGGTGGAACAGTGGTTAGCACTGCCACCTCACAGCTCCAAGATCCCCAGCTAATTCCTAAACTGTTTGTATGGTCTCCCTGTTATGTGTCTGTGTGGGTTTTGTCTGGGTTTCCTCCCACATTCCTAACATGTCAGGTTAATTGGTGTTTCCAAAGTGTTCTCATTTGTGTGTGAGTCTGTGAGTGTGCGTACCCTGTGATAGATTGGTGCCCTAGCAATCTGTGTCACGTCTAAGCCAAGTCAATTACAGTGGTTTTTATTTTCATTTCAACCATATAAAGTTTAGTACAGTATACAGTGTAACAAAATAACATTCCTCCAGAACCAACACATAACACAATAGACTAAACAATACAACATAAGTGTGCAGTAGCATGTGCAATGACGCAAGACAATACAATAAATATGCAAGACAATATACCATAAATAGTCAATACCATTAGAAGCCAATGAACAATAAATACAGGGAGGGGAACAGTGCAGTAGTGAAGAGTGATCGTGCATTGTCCTTCTGAAGTCAACAACCATCTATTTGGTCTTGTCTACATTCAAGAAAGGTTGTTGGTTCTACAGGTCGTTAACCATTGAACTTCCTCTCGGTATGCTGACTCATTGTTCTTGATGAGACCCACCACAGTCGTGTCATCTGCAAACTTGATTATATGATTTGAGCTGCGCATTGCTGCACAGCTGCGACTCAGCAAGGTGAACAGCAATGGACTGAGCACACAGTGAGGTGGTGCCGAAGGTGTTACGTCCATTCCGGACTGACTGATGTCTACCAGTCAGGACATCCAGGATCCAGGATTGCATAGGAAAGTGTTCAGGACCAGTAGGTTCAGCTTTTTTGATCAGGTGCAGAGGAATGATTCTGTTGAATGCTGAACTAAAGTCGATGAACAGCATTCGAACATAAGTTTCCTTATTGTCCAGGTGGGTGAGCAACAGATAAAGGGTGGTGGATTTGTGTCGTCCATTGGGCACAAGCTTGGTCTAGTTGTCTGGTATGACAGCTTTCCATGGATTAACTCTGCATAGTAAAACCTCTGCGAGTTTTTCTCACGTAAGTTGCTGTAAGGCACAACACCTGGTTGTTGGGAGGAGGGCTGGTCTTTCTTATGTCTTGAACTGAGCATAGAAGACATTTAGCGCATCTGGAAGGGAGGCATTACTATTACAGGCAGTGATCCTGTAGCAATGTCCTGTAGTTGGTGATGTCCTGAATGCCCTGCCACATGTGCCATCTGTCACCGCTGTCCCTAAAGTGGCCGTGAATGCTCTGGACGTGTGCATACTCTGCCTCTCTGCTGGCCCGGAACAGTTTGGCTCTTTTTGTTCGTAAGGCCACCTTGTCTCCTGCTTTGGAGTCTTGAGGTTTCAGCAGAACATGCATCTCTGCATTCATCCACAGCTTCTGGTCGGAAAGTCTGGTGATGGTCTGCTGACTGCTACATTATCTCTGCACTTGCCAATGTAGCTGGTCACAGATGAAGTGTACTACTCCAAGTCTTCAAGTCTATAAGACAATGAATGAATAAATGAATGAATGAGTACATACTGTAGGTCCTGTCTATGGGAATATATACGTATTATGCTACTGATCATGCTAAAATGATTTGTGAACTACTGAGGCAGTTCAGATCCACAGTGGCGCAAGCTTAAGTGTGACGTGTTTTCACATCATTTCCATTTTGGATTGTATAGGAGAATATCATTTTGACATAATGTCTTCAGCAGTATTAAGATTTCATGCTAATGAGGGCAGAGAATCTTCTCTCAGGGTGATATCTTGTTGCAAACAGCTTAAATATCTCATATGTGGTTTCCTAATTAGGATATTCTGTATGCAGTGCTTACCACATAGCTGGCAGTAGCTTTTGATTAAATTCAAAGTTTAACACAATTTCAGTAAGATTATCTCACTTGGGCATTGGTTCAGGAAGTGCACAGATGTCAAAGGATCATCCAGAAAAAGGAAGGATTTTTAACACAGTTATTTGCAACATTCACCTGGCATAGTCACCTGGGCACTAAATTCAGCTGGGCACTAAAGTGAAATTTTATACTGTAACATTGTCAGTAACAATGAGTTTGTATGTAGATTTATTTTAAAAATCTTACTCAAAAAGTGGAGCACTGTGGAATGTTCAGGGAATGGGGGTATCATTCTGAAAGGGAGAAATCTGTGAAGATGCCTACATCGTTCTACATCATTGACCGAATAAGAACTATTATTCGATATATGGTTATGTTGTACCTGGCATAAAATTACTTTTGCATTTTTTGTATCCAGTGCCTGCCTAGTATATTTCCTTGCTGCATCAGCCTAAATACAACCCAAAATGAGAAACTGTTGTGACAGTGTGAAAAACATTGCAGATATTATAAACCCAAAATATCTGTAAGCTGATGTTTGGTCAGCTTCATTTAACTTTTGTAATTTACATTTACAGCATTTAGCAGATGCTCTTATCCAGAGCGACTTACAACTCATACAGACTTACAGTTCAAGCAATGGTGGGTTAAGGACCTTGCTTAAGGACCCAACTGTGGCAGCTTGGCAGAGGTGGGATTTGAACCCTGGACCATCCAGTCAGAATTTTTGGCTGGCTGGCCCAAGGACAACAAAACATATTTACTGTGGGATGGCCCGTTCCAGATGCATCCAAAGACATCGGCAACGCTTCAGGATGGTCTGCCAAAGTAATCCCTTGCTCTTGTGTTTATATTAACTATGAATGATGGTTCTTCATGCAGTGCTGTCTGAAGGCTTGGAAACCATGCATATATAGAAATGGATGTACTATATATTATTAAAAATAAATAAACACATAAATAAAAAAATAGATTAGACATGAAATATTTTGGGTTTGCAATTAAATTAAACATAAAATAAATTTAAAAAGCACTTAGTATTTTTCTTATTAGCATTTCGCATACTGTCACAACTCTGATTTGGACAACAATAGTTAGATGATACATTATACAGTAAACAACCATCAGCCATTTCTAGACTAAACTTACTGTTTAATGAATGCAGTGTCCTTGTCGAACAATAATACAGCTGCTCTCTTGTTTTGCAGTGGGGTTTTTTGTCATTTTTGTCACTATGGAAGAGAAAGAGTGAGCTCAGCAATGGCCTTTACGAGAATTTATTCTGAATGCATTACGTTATTGGCGCAGAAACAGTGTATGGTGTCAAAACTGACAAAAGAGATCCAATATTGTGTCTCAGCCCCGATTATCTGGGAGTCGTAAAATGTGGCTGTGGAAAAGATAAATGGCAACAATAGATTTATCTTCCTCATCTGTTTGAAAGGTGTGTGAGGGAAAAAGTCACATACACACATATACACAACATGATTTCATCATTCAGTCACATTGTTTTTTAGCACAGTACCTGACACGTATTGTGGATAAATTATTGCTTGTGATATGAAGATGGGCAAGAAGCAGCAATGAATTATTTATAGAGCAGAAGGCTTTTGACAGTAGGGGATTATTTCAGTACATTATTTATTTGGGGGTATTACTCATTTTCAGTGTAAAGGTTGCACATTTTTACTCAGCCAACTTGTGGCAAACAATTAAAGTACGTTTAAAAGCTTAAGCACAGAAAAGTACTTTGTGAACCTGACATGTATAGCAATTATGGAAACTGAGGCTTCTCATAAAATGATTCAGAAATGGTTCTTTTGTTACTCCTTAGCTGTAAGTGATTTGTTTTATTGGAGCGCTTGTAGTGAGGAGTTCATTTCTGAAATTGTACACTTTGGCGTTCTCTACTTGAATCCATGAATTTAAGTAATTATGCATGGACCCACATGGGGAGAGGTGTTTTCCAAAAATTCTGGTGTGTATCTGCTATCCGTAATTCTGCAAGCTGCAATTCCAATTTGAACTTTCACTATAACATATGATTTTAATTAATGCATTTATTTTCAAATGCTATACTCTACCCAGTCCTGTGGCTTGATGGTAAGATGTATACTGCCGAACAGTAATTCATGAGGACTGAGCTTATAATGCTGTGCAATTACCAACAACAGTGAATCTCACACTGGCAGAAGCTTTTTGGGTTGGTGTATTTGGTGAAAGACCACAGCTCAATTCCATTGGCAACACTAATCCTTACCGTGGTTAAAACATGTAGGCAACAAATTTCTTTTAATAGAAAGGCAACAATACAGAATCATCATCCTCTATCAGCACCACTAACCCACTATACAGTATCTCACAAAAGTGAGTACACCCGTTACATTCTCGTACATATTTTATTATATCGTTTCATATAACACAAAAATGTTAATGTTCATTTTGCTGTGCCCTCAGAATAACTCACAACACTAACACATTAATGTCTAAACTGCTGGCAACAAAACTGATTACATTCTTAAGTGAAAATATAAAAATGTAACCAATTAACTATTTCCCACCCTCGTATCATGTGACTCATTAGTGTTACAACATCTAAGGTGTGAATGGTGTGCTATATTTAGTGTTATCACTCTCATACTATGTCTTACTTGTCACTGGAAGTTCATCATGGTAAAGGACTCTATGGGGATCTGGAAAAAAAGGATTGTTGCTCAACATCAAAATGACCTAGGCTATAAGATTATTGCCAACATGCTGAAAGTGATCTGCAGCACGATGGCCAAGACCATACAGTGGTTTAACAGGGCAGTGTCATATCCAGAGTTTGGCTTTTAAAAATAAAAATAGACACAGCATGCTGCCAGCATTGCTACAGAGGTGAAAATGGTAGGGGGTCATCCTGTCAGTGCTCAGACCATACACCACACACTGTACCAATTTGGTTTGCATAACTCTTATTCCAGTAGGAAGTCTCTTATAAAGATGATACACAAGAAAACCTACAGTTTTCTGAAGTAATGCCAGCTATGGGGAGCCATGAGAAAACCATGAATGGCAACATGTCCTGTCACATACTGCTGCAAAGCATGATCCCCTCCCTTACGAAACTAGGACACATGGCTGTACTCCAACATGATAACAACCCCAAACACACCTCCAAGATCCAGCTCAAAGCAGCGTTACACTATTGTGTTATCTTAAAGGCCAGTCACAACTTTAGCTAGCCTGGGGTAGCACTGGCAAGGAAAAATGGCCTAAATGTAAAAGGGAGAAACCTTGGGAGAACCAAGACTCAAAAAGGTACACTTTGTCTTTGGGTGGCCTAGATACTAAATGAAATAGTTACGTTTGTATTGATAGTAATATAAAATAAATAATAACAAATGTTATAATGGTTTCTGTTGATGAAGACCAGTAGAGTGATGCTGAGGTGGAGGAACATCTAAGTGTGTGGTGCTGGAGCTGGTACAGAAACATCAGTTTGGAGAAAAAAGGCAAAAACGGCAGGTACTTATTGGTTAGTAGCACATAGTCTCTTAAAAATCACTGATGCCATGTGCAGCATAAACTATAGCAGCATAGCTAGAAAGAGGAGAACCAGAAGGTAACACAGCCAAGAAGCAAGAGCCAACGCGAGCCATGCGTCCCAGTCTAAATCTAACCAAAAGACTGCATAAATAAGAATGTTTTCAGCATAGATTTTAAAATATTGGTATATATGATATATATATGATAACATTTTCTAGTTCTAGATAGCAACTAATTTAAGTTTATTTAGAGATTTACTAGAACATCCAGGCAACCAGCTCCGTGATGTCATAATGGATTGCCTGAATTGTATGAATTGTAGTCAGCGAAAGCGTGTGTTGATGCTGAGTTGGATCTTCAGCAAAACAAACAATCTGAACAAAATGCTTGTGTGTTTTTACTTCCACATGTCGGCCTGGATATCTGTGATGAACTGGATGATATGTAGGTGATGTTTTTGACTTTTTTACACAAATAAAAAGCAATGCGGGGGTGAACAAGGAACATGAAGAGAAAAACTCATGATGAGATCAGACAGGTGGGCAAGCCAGTCCCTTAATATCTAGTGTCTTACTATTTTATCACAGGTATGGTTTAATTGCACTGTTTGAGTATATTAACTTGTGGTTAGATTTTTGTTTTATATTTAAAAAGCAACAATATACAGTAGGCTATTAAACTAAATGTACCCACAATTTATTTTATTCAGACAGCAGGTAAAATGACCTAATTCTTTGATAATAAGCTTGTGGTCAGACCTAAACATTTATAATGGCCAAACTGTGTCTAAGGTCATTAAAGCTGTGGTCATTTAAATAGGAATTGGTTATATTATGTATCAATAAAACAATACAGTCCTAAATATGGCACAATGCAGTCTTATACACTAAAGGTAGCTCTTTGAGTTTTGTTATTGGAGTCTTGGCTTGCAACTGTGATTGGGTTTTCCTCCTCTAGTTCTGATAAACGTTTAAGACATAGCTGACCCATGCAAACAATAATTTGCAGGCCAACACAATCAAACTGAAATAACTTGTATTGGGTCTGTCCACCGACTGTTATGGGTGATGAAGACAGATTTAATTAGTCTATTGTACACATTGAGCAGTAACCATGCAATACATTAGTAAGTGGTTAATTAATAATGGTTTAATTAAATAACTGGCTTAAAGGATAGGGTTCAGTAATTGATGACAATTTTTGATTTACAGAATATCATCACGTTCAAATAGCAATTAAATAATAATAATAATGTATGTATAATGTATAATAATAATAATGTATAATAATAATGTTCTTACTCCTGTTATTAATTTCATATATATATATATACAC
>JAUZST010002137.1:0-18346 GCA_034779995.1 Parotocinclus haroldoi | reverse complement strand
TGTCAGTCCACTTGTTGCAACAGCTCTCCAAGGTGTGATCACTCCTTTTTACCTGCATACTAACAAGCAGATTTAATCTGATGCCGGTGTTAGTGTTTGTAATGAAAATTTGCAGGGTGATTCCATATTTTTTCCTCAGAATTGAGTGATTCCATAAATTATTCCCTGTGCTTGTTCTAAAAATCGAACTGTTACTGGCTACCATAATTATTTTTCTTGATTTCTTTTAGTGTTTCTTAAAAAGAAATTAGAAATGCCTTTATTTTTTTGTCATATCTGTGATCTCCTTTTTTTTCCTAAAAATTAAACAACTAAAGGAACATCCTCAAAGACTGGTGATTCCATAATTTTTGCCAGGGGTTGTAGAAACACTCTTTTGAGCTAGTACAGCCATGCGTCTTCTTGGGAAAGATTCAACAAATTTTTCACACCTTGATTTGGGGATTCTCTGCATTCTCTCTTGCAGATCCTCTCCAGTTCCATCAGGTTGGATGGTGAACGTTGGTAGACAGCAATTTTCAGGTTTCTCCAGAGATGCTCAATTGGGTTTAAATCAGGGTTCTGGCTGGGTCAGTCAAGAATGTTCATAGAGTTGTTCTGAAGCCACTTGCATTGTCTTGTTGGAAGGTGAATCTTTCCTTTAATTGCAACCAGTTGTCCTGTCCCTGCATCTAAAAAACACCCCCATTGCATGGCATATAAGCTCATAGGTTACTGTACCTGGCATCCCAGCTGGTCCCATAAAAATTTGATTGTCGCTAAATCTGACAACCCTTAGGTCAAGGAAGCATTATCCTGCTGAAAAATGCCATTGAAAGCCCTGCCAACAAGTGGGCCCAGGATGCCCTACACATATTGCTGAGTTGTTAGTGTCCGTCATATCACTTCTAGTGTCATATGCAATGTCTCCCCAGATAATCACACCAGTAGTGTGTCGTTCCACAGCACAGGCAAGATTAAAGCACTCATCACGAGACCTCCGTGCTCTTCATCAGTGGTGTGCAGTGCCCTGTCTATGCACATGTAACATAAAATAGAGACTTGGGTGGCATTGCTAAATTATTATTAAGTTTCATTCCAAGTCTACACACAAAAAATACTTTCTAACCACTTTCTAACGGAAGACAGACTGGTAAATTTGGTTTGACGATTAATTTTTTTAGGATGAATTATTACCTATTTTTTTATTTTTAATTTTCAATGAAGTATTAGAGGTTTAAAAAAATCATATACAAAATTTCAATGTAAAAAATATTCAGATGCACAATATGGATGCAAAAAAAGGCTTTTAAAATGTAAAGTCTGATTAGACAGATTTGCTTCCATAATTGTTACTTTTCTGAATGGTTGTACTTGGATTTGCACATTACATTTGTTCGTCTGTATTTTGAAATCTATCAAATACTAATAAATTGGGACAGTGTGAAAAAATGCACCAAAGAGAAGAAATGTTCAGCACATTTTTATACTTTTATATCATTGCAGACAGTATGAACCTGAGATGTTTAACATTTTGTCTGATAAACTCCATTTCATTTGGTAATAAACATCCAGCCCTGCATTTCAGGCCTGCAACACATACACAAAAAGTTGGTACGAGGGCAATTTAGAGCAAGATGATTTTTTAAAAAAATGAAATAATGATGTGATTTCTAACAGGTGATTATAATCATCATTCGATACAGAAATGTTTTTCCAGGAAGTCTTTGATTAGCAAAGATGGGCAGAGAATCTCCAATTCGGCAACAAATACATGAGAAAATTATTGAAATGATAAAAAAACAATTCCAAAAAATTTTGTTCCTCAAAGAATGACTTGAAGGGATTTACATACAGTGGCTTGCAAAAATATTCATACCACTTGAACTTTTTCACATTTTATTACCTTTTTAAGATTTTAATTGACAGACCTGCACAAAGTAGCACATAATTGTGAAGTGGAAAATGATTCATGGTTTTCAAAATTTTAATCAAATGAATATCTGAAAAGTGTGAAGGGCAAAAGTATTCATGCCCCTGCATGTTGATACCCCGATACTACGTGGATAAAAATCAATGCAATTGCATTCAGAAGTAGGGCTTAGGGTTAGATTATAAAAATAATCCCAAGCTTTGAGCATCCAAAGAACTCCACATCTCAAATGTGAGAATATGTCCACAGGTCAACTACAAATCATGCACTTTATGGAAGAGTGGCAAAAAGAAAACCCCTGTTAGGAGAAAACATACGAAATGTTGTCAAAAGTGATGTAGGGGACACAGCAAATGTGGGAGAAGGTGCTCTGGTAAGATAAGACCAAAGGTAAACTATTTGGCCTACATGCAAAACCACATGTGTGGCAGAAAAGTAACATCACCCTGAACACACCATCCCTACTGTGAAACATGGTGGTGGCAGCATCATGTTGTGAGGATGCTTTTCTTCAGCAGGGACAGGGAAGCTGGTCAGAGTTGATGGGAAGATGGATGGAGATAGACACATGGCAATTCTGGAAGAAAACCTGTTGGAGGCTGCAAAAGGTCACATTCATGGAAGACAATGACCCTAAACATACAGCCAGAGCAACAGTGGAATAATTTAGATAATAAGACATTCATGTGATAGAATGGCCCAGTCCTAACCTAAATCCCATTAAGCATCTGTGGCAAGACATGAAATTGCTGTTCAAAGACACTCTCCATCCAATCTGGCTGAGCATATCAAGCATTGATATAGAGGAGCTGAATTCTTCTGAACATAATACGGATTGGTATTTTAAACTTCATATTTATGTGCTGCTTTGTGTTGGTCTCGCTTTGTGATCGCTTAAAATCTAAAAAAAATACATTCAAAAGGTATGAATACTTTTGCAAGCCACTGTATTTGAGTAACAATATATATCCTGTGTTCACACTGTCCTCAATAAAATAAAAGTCAAAGTACATGTAAGCAGCACTAAGTTTGTGTTGTATTGCATTTTCCATAGCTTCCCAACTTCTTTTGGCTTAAAATATGTATTTCCATTACTCATAAACAAAATTCCAAGGTATTTGAACTCCTCCAACAGAGACAGGTTTTCTCCTCTGAACTGAAGAGACAGCCCTACTCTTTTCTGAGTGGACTCAGAGATAGGGGTGCTGACTCTCAAACCAGATGCTTTACTCTCAGCAGTGAAATGCGTTAGTGTGTGTCTTTATTGGTGCTAAAAGAAAAATGGCTCTATAAACAGCTGGTATGTCCCTGCTATCCCTGGGTAATGAATCCCTCTCCATCCTTGTCTGCACTTTAATATCATGTCCATGAATCCAAGACTTCTACAATACAACTACTACATTCATGCAGGCACTGGATGTAGTCTTCTGCTGCAGTAGCCCATCTGCTTCAAGGTCACATATGTTGTGCATTCAAAGATGCTCTTCTGTATATCTCAGTTGTAACAAGTGGTTATTTGGGCCTTTATATTAGCTCAAAATAGTCTGACTGTTCTCCTCTGACCTCTGGCATCAACAAGGTGGTCAGAGAACTGAATATTTTCTCTTCTGCATACCATTCAAATACCATTAAATCAGCGGTTTCTAAAATACTCAGACAAGCCCATTAGCTCCGTCAACCATGCCACATTAAAAGTAACTTAAATAATATTTTCCCCCATTGTGATGATCCTTTAAACTTCAGCAGTTTGTCTTGACCATGTATACAAGCAAAAATGCATTGAGTTGATGCCATGTTACCTGTTTGGAAATGATGACCACAGTCCTCGTTTGACTTTCATAACCCTAAACTTGTCCAGAGCCTTCTACATCTCCAGCTGAATTTCATCCACTTCCTTATCACTATGATAGTTTCTAACCACCATCATAAGTTAGGTCACCATGATGTAAACCAACCTAGCTGAGACTTTTGGCACTTTGTCCATCAGGTTAAGCTTTTCATTTACCAGCCCTTCTTAACACAGCTTGAACAAAGTTACTCAAAAGTCTTTTGGATTCCCCACAGCCTTCCCATATTTCTGAAATGCATTGGCTACATTTTTGCAACTGCCTTCACTGCAACACTTCTCTCCCACCAATATCTTACAGCTGAATCAGCAAATTCCCCCAAGACTCATTCTTATATGTTCAAGGGTTCAAGAAAGGCACCAGCAGTGTCCCAAGCATAACTTACACATAACTTACACAAAATCAACCATTGACCTTTGGCTCAAGGTACTCGGGCACCTGTTTGAACAAGCTATTTATTATTGACAGTCTGTTACTCACACAGAAGTCTAAGAACATCTTAGGAGTTACTAACTTGTCATATTCCCGGTGGCAAAGCTCTGACATTCAACTCATAAACCCCTTCATTACAAACCTGTCTCGATCCTTGAATTCTTACTTGATCTCATTCCTTACACTGCACAAATTAACACTGGTAGGCAATGATGGAAAAAAACATTTTAAAATGCAGTGTTCCTTTCAATTACTTTAACTTTTATTTTATTGCAGACAGCATGTACCTGAGATTTTTTATGTTTTATTGGTCTACTATTTAATTCCTGCATTTCAGGTCTACAACACATAAAAAAGTTGGGGGAATGGAATTTTATTTTATTTCTTTAAGTTCCTTAAAGGGGTTTAAGTTCCTTAAAGAAAAAGTGGAAGGGATTTACAGATTTCAGCACTAACTATTTCTGTTTTGACTTGTTTTGCATTGTCTTGTTGAAAAGTGCATGGACGTCCTTGTTCTGCAATAATGTTGCTACCACAAAACTGAATATGACCTTTGCCAAGGTCACTGACATAGCCCCTTACTGGCTTTTGAACTTGTGGATAACAGTCTGGTTCTTTGATTTTTGGTCTAGAGCACACAATCTGCTTGTCTTCCAAAAAGATCTGGAATACTGATTGGTCTGATTGAACCAATATGCACGTTCCTAGATGCCTCCACATCCTAGATGCCTCTGCACCCAGAGAAGTCAACGGTGCTTCTGGACAGCCTAAAATAAGGTTTCTTATTGGCACAGTAAAGTTTTAAGTGGAATGTATTTATGTAACTATATTGTAGTGCTTGATAAAAGTTTGTTAAAGTAATCCCTTGACCATGTGATTTTATCAGCTATTGATGAATGACGGTTCTTGAACCAGTGCCATCTGAGAGATTGAAGCTCATGGCTCTTCAGTTCAGACTTGTGCCCTTGCCCTTTAAACACTGAAATTCCTCCTGATTCCTTCAAGTGTTTAATGATATTATGCACTGTAATGGGAGGACTATGCAAATTCAGTCTTGCTTTGAGGTGCATTGTTCTTCTTATAAGAAACACTGCATTTCTTTATTTGTATTTTCCATACCGTCTTAACTATTTATGATTTGGAGTTGTAGAAAGAGTACTGATTACAGTGCTCTTTTAAGAGCTTGGTTGTAGATATCCATTATTATTATTATTGTTACTATCTCGTAAGCTGCTTAAGGAGGACGGGTCCCAACATTTAGGGAGTTCCTTACCATTTTCATGCTAGGCTAGCTCAAATTGAACTTAGATTATAGTAAACAGTACAGCTGCTTTGGGACAATGCTCCATAGCAAAAAGCACTATAGAATTAAATCTGAATTTGTCTTCAATTTTTCTTGACACTCATGTGCTTTTAGCTAATAGCAAACTTTGGACTTGCTATTATAAGTGGCTCTGATCTACTGTAGAGCTCATTTGTCACCATGCTCCTGCCATAGGTCTGAGTTGCATGCCCTGGATGTTCTATGTGTTGGTTCCTCCTTGAGACCTGTTCTGCCTGCTCTAATGGTTCATTTCCTGGTTTCCACCCTGGACCGTATCCCATTTTTCGAACAGGTAATGCCTGCCTTCGAAATCTGCATCTGACTTGTCTGTTAATTACATGGGTGAGTTCTGTCCCAGTGAACAGCATCTGCCCTTGTGCCTGCCACTGCCTCTGTCTGGGCTCTCTCTCCCTCCCCTTTCCCATCTTGTAGTTCTGTCAAATAAACTGTTAAATAAATTACACTTACGCTCGCACTCATGAACCTTATCATGAATCTTACTTATCAGTAAAATGCAACGCAAACGCAAACGTCATAAAGCATGACTGTCTGATTTAAGAACCACTTTTAATCAGTTATATTTTTAACAATATTATATATGTAGTGCTATGTGTTATAAGCTAAGGGGAAATGGAAAGGGTAAGTTCTTAAAGTTTTTTAAGTTTTGTAGGGATTTCTAAAACAGAATGTGCCAGTGTTGACATATCCTGAAAAGAGAGAAAAATTCTCATTATCACACATTACAAAGGTCAGGCATTTGCTTTTAATCTAACCACATCAACAACCACAAATATGTAAGGCATGAGTTATATCGCAATGAGATATAAAGTACACAAGCAGTCATCATCTGATGGGCTTTAGTCTGCTTATACCATAGCATAAATAAATAACAATTACTGTGGCAGACAATTTTAAACACATGAAAAGAATCAGTGAGACTAACAGCAGTCATAAGTTTCTTACAGGTATAGATGCCTGCTTGATGGAGTAGCTTGTAAACCGAGCCCCTGATCACAAAATACCACTGTCAGTGTTGTGGCTAACAAAACAGCGCAGTCACAAGTGAAAATATAAAATCATTAAAAAGTATTATGTAAAATGTATGGCCTGTGAAGGCATACAGAGCAGGGATAAAACAGTGCATTAATAAAATCTGAAGTGTAGGGAATGCAATGCACACTGCATTATAGTTACAGTGAGACTTGATTACTATTTGATGGCTGTATGATTACTATAACACACTACATTCCTCACTCAGCATGTTTTTTTACCTGTTACTTAATAGAGAATTTCCCAATCTCAGTTTTGCTATTCAGTAATTTCCCAAGCCTTCTTCCCTTTCTATTTACTGGTATGTCTTGTTTCCGCCTGTAATCTTCATTAAAATGTCATTAAAAAGTCAACTTGTATATTTACTACAAGATGTACAAAAGTGTATTTGTTGCACTCATATAATCCCAAATCTCTTAATTTTGGCTTTGCTGTGCAAAATTTTATATCTTTCATATATATATATATATAATTTTATATCTTTTTTCCTTTATTTTTACTGTAATATCACATTTATATATTATTATATAATATACATATAATATACATACATAATATACGGACCTCATCCGTTTTGCACACAAATTAACGCATACAGCTAGCAGATGGCCATCAGGATACAACTTACCTCTTATAACAAGAAGAACTAGGTATGCATGAGTATTCTCTACAGTGGAACAACATGTTCAACTGCAGTTCTTTTTTAAAATGTTACATCAAGTTACACACTAATGCACAAAAGTCCCAGTGCACCATAAGATCAGGTTCGCACTAAGGTTTGCAACTTTTTTTAATTAGCTGAAAATCACTTAACCTTTAGTCAGTAACTACAGTATGTGTCCAAATGTCTAAATGCATGTGTATTAAACCTCTGAACTTTATCTTGCTCCTAGCATGCTGTCTAATCTTCAAATCTTTACTTCATTTCCAATTATTTGGAAAAAGCAATTTACCATCAGCTTCATAGTTACCGCCACCAAAACTGCTTTTAAGAAACATTTCGTAAGTATTTAGATCCCTTTTTAATACCGATATACCAATGAATTAGGGTACGTAATCATCTATAAATCCGCTGCCAATAGAGGCATCTCTTTTCTTGTTAAACTTAAGTGCAGCATTTGATGAAATTCAATATTATATATTAATAAACAGGATGGGGTGGGTACTATCTTGAATCGAGAAATCAAACTGAGAAATCGATTGCCATAAGCATTGTCACATCTCTTGTGGTTCGTAAGTTTTTGATCATTTAGAAATTTCTAAATCTTTGTTGTTTGTCATAGGTAACTGAAGATGGAATTTACGATTCTGATGTTCGGGGAACACAGCTGCCATATCATAGCCACAGACTTCAACCACCGACACCCAGAAAGACCAGTCATTTCACACGACACTGTTGTATCCCTCACAGCCAAACTGAGAGAAACCAGAACTGTGGACGACAAGCTACGAAGCAGTAATAGGAAGTCCGCTACTGACAAAGAAATCTCAACAATGGTTTTGGTAGCCTTTGCAAAATGTTTATGGCACAGCGCCGCGACATGTCCTGTGACTTATGAATCACCCTGTATAAGTTAGACAAAAGCCCATGAGAGACTGTTCTAAAGCTTAACATCAGTGATTGCTTAGTAACACTTTTATGTGTAACAAATGAGAGTCCTCTCCTTTTTCACATTACCAACATTAGTAGAATTGCTTTATATGAAAAAATAAACTATGATCTATGAAATACTGCTAAATTTAGAAATATACTCTCTGTTATAGATTTAAAGAAACTGGTAAATGCATTTATAACCTTCAGATTGGATTACTGTAACACTCTATTCAGCTGTTTTTCCAGCACATGCTTCATTTACGACACTGCTCACAAAAATTATGGGTATCTTTACTTTGAAATATCCACTAATTAAATATTTCCTAATTTATGTGTCATTTTTGTACTTTTAAACTGCTACTCAAGTTTTTTTTTAAGTAATATAATGTCGTTCTTATGCAAAACACCTACTTAAGGAAGTTGGGTCACGTTTTGAGTCTTGGTCCACCTAAGGTTCCTTCCTCATCATAATCAGGGACTTTTACCTTGAAACCGTCACCCTACACTTGCTATAGCTATGGGAATAGCTAGTTAGATTGCTGCACTGAGTAAATGCAATATTTTTTAACTGTATAAATGAATCTTATATAATAAAAAATAAAGACTTCTGAAATCTGACACTTATCATTTATTTTTTTAAAAATCTTTACAAAAATCATTTGTATTTGCACATGCTGAAGTGCAAAAAAACATAGAGAAGTGCTTCAGCTGCACCTAAGCCAAAGGGCCATGTCAAAAACTATACAATACATACTTAACAGTATCTCATCGACTGAGTTATTGCTATATCTTCCTTCCCGAATAGGTTTACTGTCATCCACTTATTGACTGTTGCATCTTTAAAAGTTAGTTGCTAGGCAGTACACATTACAAGATTGATAGGTGATCTCATTGAAACATACTAAAAAACAATAGAGTGACTGGACAAACCTGTCATGGCAGACAAATGACTGCACAGATTACCCTGAACAATGTCACATCTGGATGGGCTGCATGAAGTCAACATATGCCTTCTATCCACAGTGTCTGATGTCAAATGTTAAGTACAATGAAGGAATGATAATTGTTTGTGAAGTCGTCACATAAAAAATAATTAGATATGGCTTTGTTTGTTTTCTTTTAAACGTACTATTAAATGTACTAAGTATTAATATAAAAATGCTCACATGTAATATGCTTATACATTTACAATAATATTAAAAGTAATTGTACCTGTTTGTTGACGTTTCCAAAAAAAATCCATACCTTCTGAAGAAATATGAATTAAGAATTCAGTGCTACAAAATTCTAATAATGATGTTGGGATCTAGAGTTACAGGTGTGTGGGTGGGTTTTAAGACTAAGGCAATATACTGCTCAATAGGGAAGCTAGGCTTTCTATGAAGCTCAGTTAAGCACCATTACTTGCACACCTATTAAGAAAATCCCAAATACTGATGTAATATCTCATAACATAACATAATTCTTTCATCAGTTGTCTGTGGTAAAATGGAATTGAAAATAATTATTTAAGCAGATGGTGGAAACAAAATCAGCTCAAATTTAAATCTAAAAAAAAAAATCTAAAATTTGATCTGATTCCCACTGAAAAAATTCCATGTACAATCCAACACAACAGGCAGGCTAATTATATGAGTCAAATAAAAACCCATACATAATTAGTGCACACACACACACAAACCTGTACATATATATCACTGCACTTTGTAGTTCTAAAACTACAGACTGTAGGGCATCAGTTCCTCTACATAGTGGTGGATCATTCTCAGCACTACAGTGATACTGATGAGGTGGTGGTGTAGACAAAAAAGTCTACAAATAAAAGTTAAAAACTTTATAAGCATATTACATGTCAATATTTTAATATTATATATTTGTTTGTTTATTAGTACATTTAAAAGCAGACTTTTATTTTATCTAAATATTTTAATGTGACAACTGCCCAAACCATTAACTTTCCTTCATTGTACTTAACATTTGGCATTAGATTATCAATTATTATCAATCTGTAATGTTGGCATTCCTTCACACAGCATTTCAAAGGTGTTTTGGCACAGAGGAAATCATAATGATAATAAAATGTTTCTGGTATTTTGGGATTTTGTCCCATCCTTTCTTCAAACGCACATGTATTAATTTGTCACTGCAAAGTTCTCCACCCATTTTCTACAATCTACATTAAAGTATGCAGGCCAGTCCAGTACCTATACCCTGTACCTTTTTCTTCTGCAGCCAGGCCTTTGTAATGTGTGCAATGTTGGTTTTCGGACTTGCTGCTTACTTACAGAGATTTCTCCATGTTAACTGAATCCCTAAATTATCCCTATCTCTAAATTCCTTGCAGCTGCATGATGAGAAACTGTTAAATTGCTGGCCTTTTTGCTCATGCAGTTGTTCACAAAGTGGTGAACCTTGCCACATCCTTCTTTGTGAACGACTAAGCTCCCTTTATACCCAATCAAAACACTCACCTCTTTCCAAGTAAAGTTTTTGAGAATTCCTCTACTTTTATAGTCTTTTGTTGCCCCTGTCCCAACTCATGTTGCATGTTAACATCAATTAAAAAGGGTTTGCAAATCGTTGTATTCTGTTTTTAATGTTTTACACAACGTCCCAACTTCACTGGAACTGGGATTGTTCTAAAAATAGAACACTGTTTAAAAAGCTTATTTCTCCAAGCATTTTTGAAAAAGATTTTACTCATTTGTTATTTTTTTATTTATTATTTTTTGTTAATTTTGTTCATCTCATGGTGCCAAGAACTCTGAGTTGACTGTGTAAAGAAATTTTGAATGTGTAAATGCTGGCAAAATACCACATACAAACAACCTCCACAGGTGTTACATACATTTTTGATTCCACACCAAACAACACATTATGTTGCATTGCAGCAACATCTTAAGCCAAAGAGTAATGACTTGCATCTTAGATTTTCCTAGAACAACTTTTTTGCATTTTACTTTCTAACCAACAAGAACGGATGATAAGTAATACAGTTCACAATGGTATATTCATATTTGCCTGGGTCACAAATTATGAAAACAGTATGTATTACCGAGATTGTAAGCAGCACAGATTAATATGTAAAAATTCACACACAGTATAAATGCTCATGCTCATGCTAAATCCCTCATAACCAAATTCAGAAAACTGGGACTGTGGACATCAAGCCACGTAGTGGTTGTCTGAAGACCACTACGACAAGTTGACGATGTAGCATGTGACATGTCCTGTGACTTTTGACTCACCCTGTGGTTTTGGGAGCCACTGTGAAAAATTCACGATGTAGCATGTGACATGTTCTCTGACTTTTGACTCACCCTGTGTTCTTTCCGCAAGAAGTTGTAAAAGTGTTTCATCGGATCCCCTAGAAAAGGTACTCAAAGGCTACTTTTGTTTAGTGTACCTCTTGGTGAGAGAACTTTGACCGCCAGACATGTCTTTATGATGCACAGGACAGATTTTGTTCTGACATTGTCTTTCGTTGAATCTACATGGGGTTGCGAGCCAGCCAGTGCCCACCCGGCAACCCTGGGTGCCAATCCTAAGGGCCACTTTAGAGACACCAATTAACCTAACATGCATGTCTTTGGACTGTGGGGGGAAACCAGAGTAGAGGGAGTAAACCCACACAGACACAGGGAGGACATGCAGACTCTACACAGAAAGGACCCAGGTCGCTCTGCCCTGGGATTGAACCCAAGACCTTCTTGCTGTGAGGCAGCGGTGCTACCCACCAAGCCACTGTGCTGCCCAAATCAGCAAAATATCTTAACTAATTACACTTACCTTCAGAATCTGGTGCATTCTTCTATTTTCCAATGCAGATTCCAAGTGCAACTTCATGCTCTTGTGTCTGAGCTAAGCTCTCAATCCCTCCGACTCTAAAAACGATCTTGGTTTGCACTATAATATCTGTAGTATCTGTGCTAGTTGTACCACAGCGATAGACCCTCATACTCAGAAAAACATGATTTTCTTGTTAATGGTCTTGAATAATTCAATAATTCTCACGCAATCAAGTTATCTGTTACGGCGTGTTACTTCAACTTGACCATAGGTTTTCTACCTAAACCTACAAAATCATTCCCTCCATTGCAAATGACAGAGACTCAAATCCCAGAGGTTTCTCAAAACCAAGTATAACATCAAGTACAGGCTAGTGAAATTACTTTTATACATGATTAAAATACACAGCAGCCTACTGCACAGCTTGACAACATATCATGCATACAATTTTAGGCATACAAGGCATACAGCTTGCACATTTGTGATAAACTGTATGCCAGTCACTTTAGACACTGAGCTTTCTATCATGGCAGGGAGCCAGGGCAAAACATAATATTAATAAACCCTATAGTCACTTATTGTTACCATGGTGCATCTGTGGTACTTCTAGGGTAAGGATGTGATTCTGGCTCAGCTGAAAAGAGTTAGATAAAGAGATACTTTATATGTACTGCCATAATTACCACCTACACTTATATTTTGCTTAATTACAGTAGATATAGGTTAATTGATAATCAATCAACCCATTCCAATCAACTTTCTTCAGAGACTTTGGTCCATGTTGACATAATATTGTCATATATGACATGAATATTGGATTAAGATCTGATGACTTATGAAGGCCATTTGAGAACAGTGAACTCTTTCATGTTCAAGAATCCAGTTTGAGATTATTGGAGCTTTGTGACATTGTGTGGCATAGTGCATTGTCCCGCTGGAAGTATCCATTAGAATATGGCACACTGTAGTAATAAAGGAATGGACATGGTTAGCAACAATATTCAGGTATGCTGTAACATTTAAATGATGCTAAATTGGCATTAAGGATCCAAAAGTGAATCAAAAATATCTCTCACACCATTACACCACCATTAACAGCCTGGACCTTGATGTAATGCAGGATGAATCCATACATTCATGTTGTTTATGCCAAATTCTAGGCCTACCATTCAAATGTCACATCAGAAAACTTGGTATATTTTTAGTGAGACTGAGCAAATGGTAGTCTCACTTGCCTGTTCATAGTTGACATGACAGGCACCTGGTGCAGTAGAGCATCTGCTTTATGATTCAAAAAGTTGTACCTCCACAGATGCTTCTCAGTTGTAGCAAGCTTTAATTTGAGTTAAAGTTGCCTTTCTTTCAGCTTGGAACAGTCTGGCCATTCTCCTTTGGCCTCTGGCATCAGCAAGACTGACTGATACTCATAGGATATTTTCTCTTTTTCAGACCATTCTCTGTAATCTCTAGCTAAATTACTCCCATCAGACCAGCCCATCTTATATTCAAAGTGAATTAAATCACATTCTAATTCTGATGCTAGCTTTGAAATTCATCATATCATCTTTGCCATATTTAAATACCTACATGCATTGCGTTGCTGAGTTCCAATCAGTGATTGGCTGATTATCTATTTGCCTTAACGAGCAGTTAAACAGATGTATGTAATAAAGTGGTGGGTGAGTGTATTTTGCTACCAGTCTAACTTACATACATTGCAGCAAGTTTACCAGACCTGAACAATGTTGCCTTTATTGCAGATTTCTGAAGTGATGATTTTAAAAATAAAATGATGGATTATTCCAGTGGTGTAATCTATGTGACATGTAATGTACCCACTAAAAATCACTAGGATTTGAGTATACTTAATGTAAACATGTACAGTGGTACACTGGTCATTACTACTACTACTGACACTAAAAAGAACATTGTTGACAGAACCCTCAATTTGAATTTTATAAATTTGATACATATGGTAATTACAATGAACTATTTATATGAATGATTTCAGCTTAAAAGTTACTCTGGACATACCTCTGCTTAATATGGCAAATGCAAACATAAACGGGGTATGGGGCAGTTTACTCAGTGGGGGTGTTTGGGTATCTAGGTCCAGTATACTTACTTCTTTTTTATTATTTTATACCACTGGATCATTTCGATTGTCTTAACGGTGGAACTATACAACTATAGGTTCATACAAGCAAATTTGCTCTTGCGTGAAGTTTAATGATATTAAGATATATATATAGTACCATTAAAAGAATAACTTTGTTCACTGCGTAAAACAGACACACCACAAGACTGGAGGACTGTAGTTTCACTACTGTGGTACCAAGGTTGTACCCACTTTTACTTTAGTGAGTTAGAAGACATTTCACTACAACTGGCATAGGAAATGATAAATTACACAACTGATCTAAAACTGATGGGTATTTAAACAATGAGAAATTACATTAATTTTCCATTCAACATTTATTAAATAAGTTTCCATTGAATATATGTAGCTTTCTGAAGTACCATTCAGTACATCATAAGACCCAGACATTTAAGCAGATAAATGACTCCATTGCAGGCGCACACGCATGCGCACACACACACACACACACACACACACACACACACACACACACACACACACACACACACACGCACGCACACACACGCACACACACACAAAATCCTTAATCCTCACTATGCCACCAAGGTCATTTTAATTATCCTGTTTTCCTAAAGAGTATGTGTTCTCATTTCACAGACAGCTAAAATACACCTGAGATTATAGTTGCCTCACTTTTAATGATCTATGATACCCATCAGCACCAGTGAATAAATGCTCTTCAGACAGGTAGCCGTCTCTTTCAGCAATTGTGCATTCTTCATCCAAAAGACACATTTTTGTTTTTAGGTTGATGAGGCTCATGTCCCCAGTGTCTGTCTGATATTAAGAAGAAAATTAGTTTTCAACCCCTAACTCCCATTCTAATCTATAAGAGGCTGTAATTTTCCAGTAGTAACTATTGAAATTGTTCACTTTGTCCCTACATTGTCTCAACTTTGCCAAACAGGAGCTCCTACCAATTTAACAGCATTATTAAGACTAGGCCCTGTAACTCTGATCCAGGTTAAAATGTAAAAGAAACCCTAAGACTAGCATATTATATTTAAATGGGAAATCTGAGGATCTGTTTGATTACATGCAGTGGTTCTTCTATGTGTGTGAACCCTTTTTGTAAAAGAAGTTCAAAAGTCCTGAAATTTAAAAAAATATTATTACTCCATCAGTGGTCAACCTGCAAAGATCACTCTAGTGTAAGACCAAGGCATGTAATAGCCTACATGGTCATACAGGAATCAAGGGTAACATCTAAGGAAATAAAGGCCTCTCTCACTGTGCCTAATGTTAATTTTCATGAGACCATTATCAGGAGAAGGCTGAACAACAATGGTGTGCATGGCACGGTTGCAAAAATAATTCTACTTTATTCCAAAAAGAACACTGCTGCTTACCTGCTGTTTGCTAACACTACTAAAAAGCTAATGAAACACATTTTGTGCATGATGTTTGGTGAAAGGAAAACACAGCATTTCAGTATTAGAACCCTGTCCCATCTGTGAAACATGGTGGTGGTAACCTTTAGGGCCTGTTTTGTCAGGATGGCTTGCCATCACTGATGGCGCAATGAATTCTGAATGATTACAGCAAAATCTAAATGTCAGGACATCTGCTTGTGAACCGACTCTCCAGAGAAACTGGGTCATCCAGAAAGACATCAGCTCTTGGCACACAAGTCATGCTGCCAAAATGTTTGCCATAGCCATGTCCTGAACTTTCTGATCCAATAGATATCATAACAGAGCTAGCAGTTCCTGTGAGTAACCCCAACAAAATTCCAGAGTTGAAGCTTTTCTTGTGCAAAGGAATGGACTAAAATGCTTAATCAATAGGTAATGTTTGGTCGCCATCATTGATGTACAAAGAGATCACAACAGATAAGGAAAGCAAAGTACAACGTTCACATACTTTTGCATACATACCAGTCACAATATGTAATATTGGCTTATTTTCCTAAATAAGTAAACGATAACATACAACAATAGCCAAATTTCATAGTCAAAGCGATTTATAGCTTAGGATTCTGTGTTGCTGTCCTTATGCCTCCTTATTGTGATCACTCAGGTTTGTTGATTGCTGGGGATTTGGGTTGCTGGTCTATCACGTCATACCTCTTGGCTTTGTCACCTTCTGGTTGGATGTTGCTCTGCTGCAGCTCCACTCAAGTTATTTGTGTTAAACCAGTCCCAACATGCCCTGGCCCCACCAGAGGGCAGTAACTCTCTACCCCCTTCAGTTGGCATGTGACACCAAAGAATTTCTCACTGACGGTTGAAGATCTGAGTATACTCACTTCTAAAAGTGACTGTGTATTGGGTAGGGGTTGCATAGACTAGTTGACTAGTCAGAATGAGAAACAAAACAGTACCAGCGATGCAGGAAAACAGTAAAGAATGCAGGTCTTCCTAAAAACACTGTGCCAAACAAACTGTGCCAGTCTGGACATCAGAAAAGATTCTACAGAAATCCGCTCTGCAGTGCTAAAGGTAGTCTAAGTGAACACAGTGTGCTGTCCAGCAAGTGGGCATGGAGTGAAAAGAGCCCAGAACATATAAACACAGTATGAGCACTGAGCTAATGTAATACGGTAGCCTTCAAAATATATTGTCTGTATCAATCAAATATTTACATTGTCTTCAATCAGAAACTATTAGTTGTCTCATTTTTGCCATTTCAAAACCTCACTTTCGCAAGCACACAGCGCTCTGAAGATATAATTATGTCATTACCATCAAAGAAAACAAGCCATTGCTGTGTTTGGAAAAGAGGTTTTACAGATCAGATCAGTATAATTAAACTACAATTTATTTATTATTATTGTCAATTTTCATTTTAATTTATATATAAAAATGCAGACGTGCAGGCTTTGGAGATATGATTGAAGATATGTAGTTTATTTTTGGATGGCAATGGTTTTTCAATAGACTAGTCAACTAGTAAGAATTACTAGGCGTGAAACCCCTAATATTTGACGAATATCTGCCAATATGCATATTGTAATAGTATTATTCAATATTTTATTTGTATGTCAATATTTACTTTGTATATATTTTTTTGTTATTTTAAATATTACTACAAACTTATCTGATTAGATTAATTAGTTTCATTCTTGCATTTATCTAGGCCACCCAAGGAGGATGGGTCACTTTTTGAGTCTTGGGCTAAAATTCCTAATCAATAGTTAATGGAAATGTTTAGTCGCCATCATTGATGTACAGAGGGGTCACAACAGATATTATTTTTTGTATTCTCAGTGCAAACAAGTCCTCATCAGTCCTAAAAAGCTAAGATATAAAAGCCAACTAAATGCAGAACAAGAATTGAATGCTCAAACATTTTGTGTTAATGACTTTGGTCAACTGTAGGTTAATGTAAGTGATTTAAATATTAAGGTATCATTACTTATCATAAGCTCCACTCTACCAAATGGTGGACCTTACCAAAACTAAAAATAAATTAATAAATCATTGTAAGTAAATGACTCAATTAAAGTAATATGTTGATTGAAACTGTAAAGAATAATAATTATAAATAAATAAATAAATATACATACAAATAAATATATTAATATATAAAACTGTGCATAAATTAAAATGTCGGTTTACTTAAAAGTGTGTTATTATTATTTTTATTTTTACCTACTTATTTCCATAAATATTTATTTCCGCATTCATTTATTTCTGTATTTATTTATTTCTGCATTGATTTATTTCCCTATTTATTTATTTATTTCTCCTTATACGATAATGAAGGGGTAGTCCATCAATGATGTCATGGTGTCTTAGCAATCCTATTGGTTGATCGATGTCAGATTCCCTAGATCTATTGTACATCTTACTCCACTGGCGGTAACTTTGGTAACACGGAATGCCAATGGCTGCTTACAGACACACATAGCCCGTAAGCTGAGCCTCTTGGCTGACCAGGCAGAAAATGGAAGCGTGGATTATTTACTCTTTCGCGTGGATCCTGTAGCTAATAGTTTCGGTTTGCTACATCCCAGAGGTTGACCCCTATGTATTCAAAAAATTTGAGGACATAGTTCATAGTTTTAGCCTACTTTTCATAATAATTATAATGACCGAACACTTGGATGCCCTGTGCACATAGGAAGCTCTAAAAACGGATTTATTTACAGCAATAAATAAATAGTTGAAAATGAAAATAAATAAAGCTAAAGTGACATCCCATTCGTAATCCATAGTGTTCAGTATGACGTTGGCCTACCCTTTGCTGCTTGAACAGCTTCAACTCTTCTTGGAAGGCTGTCCACAAGGTTTAG
>JAUZST010002136.1:0-18347 GCA_034779995.1 Parotocinclus haroldoi | reverse complement strand
TGTGTGTGTGTGTGTGTGTGTGTGTGTGTGTGTGTGTGTGTGTGTGTGTGTGTGTGTGAGTGAGAGAGAGAGAGAGATGTCCAACACCGAGATCGGCCCTTATGCAGGACAAAGTGCTAATTAAAACTTTAAATGTGTTTAAGTAACAAATAACTGATATTAGAGAAAATAACTGATATAAAGGCTGGAATATGAATACCCTTTCTCTCCAAACAGAATATTAGTACTTAAATACAGTCTAAAACAAGAGAGATGCTTTATTTAAGCTATAGGCGTTTATAAAAGGTATTAGAGCTGATGTTTATGATATAAACATTCCTAAAAATGGTTTGAATGATGAATTAAAACTGAATAGGTAAGTAAGTAACTGATGGCAGTTCTTAATGTATTAAAGATGCGTTACATAAAAACAAACAGGATCAGCAATTAGGTACCGTATTAGCCATATAGAATTTGCAACACATTTAGGATTTTAGGAACCTGACAGGTACATTCAAAATGAAATATCATTGTTTGGTAAAAGGGTAGGAAAAGGAAGAAAATATGAAATATGAATCCATTTTATCAAACAGTTAGATGACCAGTAGTTTATTTACTGTATATAATCTCAATCAAGAGGAACACTTACTATAAGCTATGAGCCATGCTAGAAAAAGGTTTAGGATTCAAACTGACACGCCTTATGCTTTCCAAATATTACTTAAACTGCATAAGATGAGAGTACAGTGAATGAGATTCAATACTCAGAATAAGAATATGAACCCATGATGTTATAATAAAGCAAACAGGAGTAAGATATATATATATATATGCTGATTATATTAATGACCGGATATGAAAGCATGACAATCCTATCATATGTTAAAATCATTTGTCTGACCTCACTGGATGAAAAAAAATA
Source organism: Parotocinclus haroldoi (assembly GCA_034779995.1). Lineage (NCBI taxonomy): Eukaryota > Metazoa > Chordata > Actinopteri > Siluriformes > Loricariidae > Parotocinclus > Parotocinclus haroldoi. The sequence continues at coordinate 17,446 of JAUZST010002136.1, read as the reverse complement.
ATATAAAAGGAGAAAAGTGCGGAATATGAATCCACCTTCTTGTCATAAATGCAGATTATCAGTATTTGAGCACAATGTAAAATAAATGAGACGCCTTCTTTGGGTTCTCTCTCATACACACCCATGTGAGGCCGAGGTTCAAACTTATGTAACACTAAATAACTGACGTCATTGCTGAATATGTACCCATAAATCAACAAATAGGATAGTCATGAGATCAGACGGAAAGGAGGAAAAGCTTTCCCTTCAAACAGTCAAATCATTAGTCTTAAATGCAATCTAAACTAAGAGCGATGCGTCCTTTAAGCTACAGGTGTATATTAGGCATACTAGAGCTGGTGTTTATGATTGAAACCCTCCTGCTGATTTAAAATGATGAATCAAAACTGTGTTGGATTTAAGTAACCGATGTCAGTACTGAATCTGAGATGTTAGAATAAAGCAAGCAGGATCAGGAATTGTATATACTGATGATATTAATTATCAGATAGAAGATCAGGACAGTCATATTTATTATTAAAGTCATTTGTCAGGTCTCATGTACCAAAAAATAAAGAAAAGTATAGAAAAGTAATCTTCCTTCATCTTACACAGCCATATTATCAATATCTGAACGGTAAGCTTTCTTTAAGTTCTAGCTGTGTGAGAGATGTACGAGATCGAGGTTCATCCTTATACAGGAGAAAAAGCTCATTAAAACTTTAAAAGAATTTCAGTAATGAATAACTGACATCAGTGCTTAATACGTATACCTGGCATTTAGGAACCTGACAGTCGTACGACGTCTCTGGGAAAGAAAAAGGATGTAAAAGTAGGGAAGGCTGGACTAGAATCTGACTTTCCCTTCAAACAGTCACATTATTAGTATGTAAAGATAAAGCAAAATAAAAGTGATGCTTCTTCTAAGCAATAGGTGTTTATGCAAGCTGCTATAGCTTTTACTTTTGATTTGCACACTCCTAATAAATAAAAATGATGAAAATGATTCATTAAAACTGTACAAGATGTAAGTTACTGGTGCCAGGACTGAATATGTCCCCATACTGTGTTATGATACAAAAAATAGAAGCAAGAATTATATCGTGTCCAGTGTTAAAAACATTTGTCTGTTCTCATGGGATGAAAAAGTTCTAATAGGAGAAGAAGGGAATGTTAATCCAAATTATGTGGACACAAAATAAAATAAATAGGACGCTTCATATATGAGGCCGAGGGTCAAATGTAACGAACAGAAAAACAGCTCATTAAAAACTATAAAAGTGTTTAAGTAATGAATAAGTGACATCAATGCTGAACATGACTTTCGTCCGATGTCTCGCGGTAAGAAAAGGAGGGAAGGCTGGAAATGTAAATACAATCTGAACTAAAAGATATGCTTCATTTGAGCCTAATGTGTGTCTCTGACTTACAAGAGCTGGGCTTTATGATTTAAGCCTACTTTACTCCTAATTGTTGATTCATTTAAGCCATGTAGGTTGTAAGTAGGTAAAATAACTGATGTCAGTATTTAATATGTAGCCATGATGTTATAATAAAGCAAGCAGGATCAAGAAAGGCATACATTAATTATCATCTATAGGATCCTGATCATCGTTATCCACGTTTAAAATCACGTGTCAGGTCTCAAGGGACAAAAAGCACCATAAAAGGAGAAACTTCTGGAATATGAATCGACCTTCTTCTCATACCCTCAGATTATCAGTATTTGAATCCAGTTTAAAATAAATAGGATTCCTTTTTTGGGTTCTCTCTCAAACACGCTTATGTCAGGCTGAGGTTTATCCGTAGGCGACAGAAACAGCTCATTTAGCTGTGAAAGTGTTTGAGAAATGAATAACTGACATCAGCGCTGAATACGTATCCATGATTCAACAATTAGGACACTGAGATTTAGGAAGCTGGCAGTCATACGACGTCTCGCAGCAAGAAAAGGGAAGTAAAAGCAGGAAAGGCTGGAATGTGAATCCACTTCACAGAGTCACTTTATTAGTTTTTTTAAATATAGGCTGAATTCATTTAAGCTACAGGTGTGCATGAGAGGTGCTATATCTATGATTGACTGATTTCTATGATTTAAACACTCCTGATGACAGCAGTCCTGACACTACAGGACGTTAATAAGTATGGAAGTAACGGGTGGCAGTACGCAACGCGTGTTCCTGATGCATCCAAACAAATAGGGTCAGGAATTGTGTATTGCATAACCTGTAAAGAATTTGGAATATATACATTAGGAACCTGACAGCTACATGTAATATAGATTATTTGTTTAGTCTCTCAGGATATAAAAAGAGGACAATCTGGAATATAAATCCACTGTATCACCAAACAGCCAGGATATTTGTGTTTATAAGCCCAACAGAAATGTGATATTGTTGTGCTATATGTAAGAGTGCAGGTCTAGACTGAGCTTTGACCTCGTCCCATACAAACAACTAATTTCAAACTGTCTAAGATTTGAGTCATAAATTACATAATGTCTGTTATTATAAAACAAATCGATTACATGTACTGTATTGCGCATAAAAGTACTGTGTCGGGTGTGTCTGAAATGGGATGTTAGAATAAGACAAGGAATAGAACAGCCTGCTCTTGAAGAAATACAGAATATCATCATACATGATGTTTGATATGTTCACAGTTTTAAAGCTTTCAGTCAGATCTGATATGCTCGAAAGAATTTCCTTTTCCTGCTCGGGCTTCCCTTCCTTTGTCCCTCTCCCTCTCTCCTTCTCTTTCTCTCCCTCTCTCTCGTATCACGGCCACTAGCTCAGACAACAGGGCTGGGATAACCTGCTCACAAACGAAACGCAGTTTTACAGCTCATTCTGGCCTCACTTATACGTTCTAGAAAGCTGATTTCAGCTCGAAAAGGGGACGCCCCAGAGTCAGACCCGGACCTAACAATGAGACGAGGCCCTGTCGTACCGGTGCCAGCTCCAAAAAGAAGAAATAAAAAATATATCATAAACAACAACAGCAACAAAACAGATGGGATGCAAGTCTGGTCTTAATGACTGAAAAGCAAGGTTCAAATGTTTGTGCAGGCATCAAGAACAGACATGCAAGTCACAGATTGTGACCTGCGTACATGTTAGCTTTCTGACATCATAAACAAACAATGTTCAGAGTCTGTATATGCTGATTTTTTTCGTATTCCTTTCTTGTCATTAGTCAGATTGTACACTGTGAGCTGACTGGTCAGTAGAGGTGGAGGGAATGGATGAGACTCACGATCACTTAGACAACTGGGCAAGCCTTAAAATCATTTCCACATGACTTGAAGAGAGACCAAATGGAGCGTTCGAGCAAAACCTAAGATGTACCGATAATCAGTTCTCTCGTTATCTTAACACAATTAGAAACTCTTGCTGTTGCGGCTGTTGCTTCTTATATGCAGCCACAATAGTAATAACGAGCAAGTATAATAAGAGTACATCACATTACTGTCGTGTCACGACACGCTGCTGTTTGTCTCCTCACGCTGTTTCCTTGTCGTGTGATACAAGACAACAACGCACAAAGTTGTAGGAAAGTCCAACGCCCAGTGCTGCGAGGTTACAAGGCAACACACGTGTGTGGATCAGAGTTCATTCCCTTTATTGTGCAAATGGATACTTACAGCAACATTATACACACGCAAAAAAAACATGCGACAAAAACGGTCAAACAAGTCTAGGCAAATATATTCAAACATAAACACATAACAACTGGGTAATTAAGTCAACAAATCAGAGCAGGAACAACGTGCAGAAAACAAGAAGTGAAGAGCTTAGGACTCAATGGCTTCACCAGTATTCCCTCGTCCTGATTTGCATGCATTGTGATTAGTATTTTTTTTTTTAGCACATTACAACCAGACCTGAATCCCTCCCTTATAACATAACACACCTGACTCAAGGTTAAAATGGGTGTGTTAAGACAGGAAAGGCAAAATTGTGCGGTGAACAGTGAGAGTCCAAGTCTGTTCCTATACAGGAGAAATGCAATATAGACCGAGGAAGAGTTGCTGGTTGAGAGTAAACGTTGTGGATGCATGCAACAGCACCTGTGCACAAAAGAAAGGAAGAAAAGAAAAAAAGGGGGAGAAAAAAAATCAGGTGTCACGATTTTGCATTGTCCCTTGGAACCTGTGTTTATTCTCTAACGCGAGTTGTGAACACAAAATCGAAGGTTTAATAAATAAAGCCCGATTAGATTCCCAGAGCTGAAGGGTTTACAGGTTTAAAGGCGCGTTGCGAGCTGGTGTGGTGTCACCAAAACACCGTGCACTCAGGATAGGAGGAGATGAGAGGGAGAAAAATCCAGTAGGATGCAAAGCTCCAAGTGCGGCTATCTCTCTCTCTCCCTCTCTCTATCTGTCTCTCCTTCTCTCTTTCTCTCACAATGAGTGAAAATGAGACCCGGACTTCTCAACGTCGCTCGTGCCCTCCGCGAATGCTTTTTGGGGTAAGGGCTTCCCACGGATAGTCATGACCAGCAAGCCCAGACCGCAAAAAGATTCGTGAAGGACTGGATGCTCGCGTTTAGTCCTGCTCGTCAGCCTCATCCATGCCGAGCCGCAACCAATCCGCGCTCCAAGTCTGCACATGCACTGCAGGCTGTCGTCGTCCAGGAACAAACCCAGCGTCCGCGTGCGTGCGTGCGTGCACCGTTTCCCATCCACACCGTACCGTAGTCCAGCAGGAGACGGACAAGTGAAAGCTGATTCGCGCCTGTCAGCACAAGGATGGATGGATGTGTCCGAGGAGCGGACTTCACAGTAAATAAGAGAGCAGCGCGCGCTCTGATTGGTGCAAAATGCATGGAGAAAAAAAGCCCTGACTGGACCAATCGGGCTGCTTCTCGCTCAGGAACCCCCCTTTTTGAAAAAAGGAACGAGTGCTATATGGAAAAGTAAAGGGCTAGATAAATGCATCGATCTGACGATGGTTTGGTTCTCACTCTTAGGGTGCGATCCATAAAACGTAGTAACGAAATACTCACAATAATATATAGGATGCGTCTCGTTATCCGTTCGTTTCCGCACAAGATTTACACACTCTGGCGTCCAGTGCAACCACAAATAGCACATACGATCAATTCTAAATAATACAGCCAAAGAAAACATTGTGTCCATTCATTTCCAGAGCTCAAAATGATCCTGTACACTTACCACCGTGGCTCGTTTTAAGTCTGACCACCAAACCCGTACTTCCATCAATTACAAACAATTCTCCAGTTACATTCGGACCTTTTCCCCTCCCATACAAACACACACACACACACACACACACAAACATATATCACACACATATATAGCCTAATAAGCCACAAGCGCGCCCGCCCCGCACAGGCGCGCGCACGCGAGCACAAAAGGCGCACAACTCCCTCTCTCCTCCGTCCCTCCATGTCTCATCTCTCTCTCTCTCTCTCTCTCTCTCTCTCTCTCTCTCTCTCTCTCTGCCGACCAACTCTATGCAGCTCGCTCCAGCCTTCCTCTCGACTCCCAAGGTCAGAAGCATAAGGCAGGTCCTAAGCATCCCGGGTCTCCGCAGGTAGCACGCACTAAAGTGTGCAGTGGGCTTTAGGAAAGTCTCGCAGTCAGTCAGTCACGATCTGCCACCATCTGTCTCCGGAGCCCCTCCTCATTACTCACTTTCGCAGTCACGACTCGCCAAGCCGCGTCGCTTCCGACCAAACAACACGCCAAAAACGAATTAGACCGCACCGAATTTTCTAAATCGAGTCGAAACGGACGGGAACGTGTCCTTTCCTCGTGCCCGACAGCAATCTTTTCGACCATAAAAGCCAAACAAGAGGCGGACAGAAACGAACTCGGTGGCCACCGACAAAGAACTGGTTGAAACGAGAAAGCTTTGAGTCGCCACACGAAGTCTGTCTCAAATTGTTATGCTTCATGACCTTTCCAGTAACGGCTCCTGACTAAAAAAGAGATGCAAACACAGACTCCTGAACCATATTAGCAACCCAGTTCGTTTAGGAAACGATGGATATGTGATAGGCAATAAAGGTTTCGCAGATTGTTGAGCACAATTTACAAGTTTTTGAGTAACACAGTCTACAGGGCCACTCAAGCTAATTCTCATTAGCTGCGCATAGTTTTGATGGAAGTAACTTAAGTAGGCTAAGTGAAAGTGAATCAAATTAGCCTGCACAAATCTCTAATCTAGTACTTAAATAAGATACTTTATACAAAATAAACAAAAGGTTGTTCAAATGTAATTTTAATGCGTGCTATGTAATTGTTACATTTATGCAAGTTTCAAAATATAGCCACTATCTACAAACACAAGGGACGTTTAGCTCATATCTTCAGTTCAACCTAAAACAGGTTATATACAGTGTATAATCAGAAAAGTGAGGACACCCACAAGTGTAAATGAATAAAATATAAAATATTTTCTGTGGCCACCATTATTTCCCAGCTCTGCTTTGAATCTCTTGGGCATGAAGTTCATTAGATCTTCATAGGTTGCCACTGGAACCCTCTTCCACTCCTCCATGATGACATCACAGAGCTGGTGGGTGTTAGAGACCTTGTGCTCCTTCATCTTCTGTTGGAGAACGCCCCACAGATGCTCAATAGGGTGTAGGTCTGGAGACATGCTTGGCCAGTCCAGGACATTTACCCTCAGTTTCTTTAGCGAGGCAGTGGTCATCTTGGAGCTGTTTGGGGTCGTTAGCATGGGCCCAGTTTCTGAAAATAGGGGATCATGCTCTGCTTCAGTTTGTCACAGTACATGTTGGCATTCATGGTTCCCTCAAAGAACTGTAACTCCACACAGCTGGCAGCACTCATGCAGCCCCAAACCATATTGGTTGTAGGCAAGACACACTTGTCTTTGTAATCCTCACCTGGTTGATGCCACACACGCTTCACACCACCTGAACCAAATAAGTTTATCTTGGTCTCATCAGGCCACAGGAAATGGTTCCAGTAATCCATGTCCTTAGTCTGTTTGTCTTCAGCAAACTGCTTGCATGATTTTTTGGGCATCATCTTTAGAAGAGGCAGCATTGCTGGCAGTACTCCTACATCTATTTCCAAAAGAAAACGCATCTCCAGATATAAAGCTGAGGTCATGTACTCGAATTCTTTGGTCGACCAAAGGCCTGCTTTGAGTGGAACCTGCCCAGTTAAACCGATGTATGGTCTTGGCCACCGTGCTGCCGCTCACTTTTAGGGTGTTCTTCATATAGCCTGGGCCATCTTTATGGAGAGCCACATTATTTTTTTCAGATCCTCAGACAGTTCTATGCCATGACTTGCCATGTTGAGCTTAAAGTAACAAGTATGAGAGAGTGAGAGAGCAATAACACCAAACCTAACCTAACCAAACCTGCTCCCTATTCCCACCTGACACCTCGTAACAGTAACTAGGGCACTACTAACTTTTGTGAGATACTGTACATGTAATGGGGGCACCCCTGGTCTGCATCACCCCCTGGCAAGGAGGGACCCTGCCCATGTTCCCTTTATCTTCTGTATGCCAGACATTGGTCCCTTCTTTGTGCTGTGTCCCAGCCCCTATTTCTATTGCCAGGCATTTCAGGCCTTGCCTGTTCTACCCTGCATGTCAGCTCTGGGGATGCGATACCTAAAAATCAATAGCCCTCACCTCACCAGAGAGACTATACTCATGCAGCACTGGGATGTCACCAATGAACTTCCCTGGTTCCAAGGCAAATTGTTATGGGTTGTGCCCTGTGCTGCCATTCAGGCCACATCTTACTGTGAACATGAATAGGATTCAGCAAGTAGGAAAGTAAAGAAAAACTACAAGTGAAAGTGATTATTAATCTAATAATTAATCTAAAAAGCTCTGTAAAAGAAACAAAAACTTTTTTATAAGCAGATTAAACGCAAATTCTTCTTGCTCAAGATGGTTGGTAAAACTCAATTTCCAGCGAAAACATAACGCTAAAACTGGTTGACCAGTCCCAGAAATGCTTACTCGTTAAGATAGAAGTCTAGGATAGGTAAAGCTAGACTGTTGGTAAGGCTAGTGGACCAGTAAAACGTTCTGCAACAATGGTTATTGGTTCAGCTGGTTGGCCAGGGGAGCAAAATCTTATTGTTAAAACTCACTGACTATCAGAAACTTAGTGGTCAAGTTAGATTACAAGCAATAGTTTACTAGTTTTATTTACCTAACAAACAAATGTTTAAGTGTAAGCTGGGATAACAGCAGACTATTACTTCTAATACTATAATATTATGCTCAGTGGTTAACATTTTCTGGTAAAGCCACAAACAAGTAAAAGAGTGAAAACTTCACCTTGCTAGGAATGGTTCTAGTAATAACGACTTAACACGTAATGCACCAAATTTCTCAGTGAAACTTCTTTGGAGACTTGACATCGAAGCTGATTAACGAGTAGTTTGATGAGTTCTGAATGAGAAATTAATACAATCTGTGTTGGGAAAATAAAGCAGCTTTGTATAAGGTGTCAGAACCAAATAATTGTAATGGCATGATATAGTTGCAGACATACAGTACTGTGCAAAAGTCTTAAGATCAGATATACTGTTGTTTCAGCAATAGTATAATGACCATACAGCCTCTTTTTTAGAATGCAATCTGAAAATAGAAAACTATTTAACGGAAGTATTAAAAGACAGCTCCTATAGGTCGGTGGGTGGCAACGCTGCCTCATAAGAAGAAGGTCCCGGGTTCAATCCCAGGGTGGAGCGGCCTGGGTCCTTTCTGTGTAGAGTCTGTAGGTCCTCGCCGTGTCTGCATGGGTTTACTCCGGGTACTCCGCTTTCCTCTCACAGTCCAGAACCAGGCATTAGGTTGATTACTCTAAATTGGCAGTGACTTGTGTGTGTGTGACTAGTCTTGAGATGAACTTGTGTATGGATGGATGGATGGATGGATGTGCATGAGAAATAGCAGCATCTGGCAGCTTCATCAAGATGCCAAGTCGATTCTTCTAAAGTCTGAAGAAATTTGATCAGTAATGGTAGCATTTTGGTACCATCCAAGAAACCGCATTTTTGGAAGGGTAACGGGGAGGAAAGGTTAAAGAGATGCTAAAGCTCACAAAGATTGAAATGAAGAAGATTAAGTTACGTTGATTCTTCATGTAAATGTTTTCATTCAGAATAATCAGGAAAAACCTCATAATACCGGTGGGGAAAAAAAATCCATCAAACCATAACCTCTCAGTTTTACTTTTAAACAGTGTTAGGCAGGTGGTTGTGATGATATGGCTCATCAAGGTGCACTGTTGGTGCATTTGTGGACCAATTGTGCAACTTTGAAAAATAAATGGTAACTTAGCTCCAGTGCAGTACCATATTTGTAATACTCGTAGTATAAGAACTACTTGGATTGGATTAACTATACAGTCGCGACTGACTTGATGGATCATGGATCTCCACACATCTTTCATCGATGTGATCCATGAAGTATTTCGGCAGGATAGGGGAGTCGTTTGCCCTTGCTTTCTCCACCCCTCCCCATTTTTTCGGGCTTGGGACCGGCGTGCAGCTGTTTCCAGTTGGGGTGCTTGCATGTACAAGACAATGAGAATTTAGAGACACCAAATAACCTAACACGCATGTCTTTGGACTGTGGGAGGAAACCGGAGTACCCGGAGTAAACCCACGGAGACATGGGGAGGACATGCAGACTCACACAGAAAGGACCCAGGTCGCTCCACCCTGGGATTGAACCCTTCTTGTTGTGAGGCAGCGGTGCCCCCCCCACCGAGCCCCCGAGCTGCCCATAAGAACTACTTACCTGTGCACAGTAAAATAACTCACTAAAGAATAAGAACTACATTTTTCAGTGGTACTAAATTAGCTAAACTAAAATTCAATAACGGCACAATTTAGGTCAGCCGGTGTCTGTAAAGTGTCTCAGTATTGCACAACAGTGGACATTTGGACATCCAGTGCAAGAAAGCATGTTTATCAATAAATGCAATAACGCTGACCAGACAAAATATAAAATATCTTCTGTTCATACTATCTGCAATGATAGTAAATAATAATAAACGCACCGCTTTAAGACCTCATTACCTTTCCTGTTCGTGGCTGACTTCCATTTAAAATTTGTTGATGTCCATTAGGCTACTCCATGCAAATAAAATAAAAAAAAAGAAGAAGAATATTAAGAAATAAGAAGAAACTGGCTCTGACTGCTCAAACGTTTTGAAAGTTGCAGGGGAATTTTAAGAAACGTAGCGTCATCAGTAAAGTGGGTATGATGACGACCCTGCTTTTGTTTTCTCTTGAGAACTTGAGATCGTGAAAATGCAAACGAGTCACATTTCAAGTTTCTCATCGTTCCGATAATCGATCAAACGTTCATGATTAATAGGGCTGCCCAGATATTTCCCTATAAGAAAATAACGATGCGGTTGGTTTATAATAGTGCGCTAATTTGCTGTTTGGAACCGAGCCAGTTCTATAGGGAGTAACACTTATTTTCAGTCTTACATCGTTGCAAAAGTGGCTCTGTTCCTGATGGTGATACCCCGTCTATTTTTAGACCACGATCAAACTCTGTTACTAGAATGAAGAGGGGAAACAGTAAGGCGCAAACGATGCGCACGACTCGTCTGAACCCGCATTTTATTAAAAAAAAAAACAGCCAGACTTGCGTCCCTGTGCTGATGGCTGGCTGGACTTCTGCACCTAGACACTTGTTTGTGAACATCCATCGTCCCTGCTACTAAATCTGTATAATATCATTGTGTTTTAAAGGGAAAATTAATTTTCTCTCCTTATTCCATGTGTACAGGGGTGCGTCATTACTAAGCATTGACGTCACCTTCAGATCCCCCCTTCTTCCCTCGTGCTGATTTAAAGACTCGCTGCTGAAGTGTCGGTGTTAAAATGAATTATTAGAATAATGAATTGGTCATACAAGACACATTATCATTGACAACCTTTACGCTCTATGCACAATAATAAAATGCACCCGTGCGCAATGGTTCATGTTTTAGACTCTTCCTCTGCCTTCCGCATAACCTTAACCAATCCTATTTAGCTAAAGAAACCTTAAGGAACCTTTATCCAGGAGTCCATCCGTCTGGGTATCTATCATAAATGCTCCACAGTAACTGCTTTGTAGAGTCCATGATGCCTGATGAAGAAGTATCATATAACATCGTACAACCTCCACCATGCTTACAAAATGTAGGGGATATTTCAATAAGATGAGCAAATCTAGCCATCTTAAGCAAATCTCCAACTGGGCTCTAGTGAGAATCTTGTCTACTCACTAAACTAAACTAACTTCTAATCTGCTACCTCTGTGGCTGAGCGCTTAAAACCAGCTGCAGGAAACAGCAGTTCCTCAGTGCTTGGGTTCAGGATGGATTTTCACCTGTCCAAGTTGAAGTCTTACTGTCCCCGGTGGTTTCCAGATTAGGTTCCAGACTGTCCATTCTGAACTTAACCAGGCTAAGCAGACATAAAACAGATTGCTTAACTATCGTTTTCACTATATATGGTTGCAAATTGTAATCATTAAGGGACCTTCAATACAGTTTCCCATGTTGATGAACAAACAAGAATTTGTACTTATATTATGTATAACGGGGACCAAATGAGATCGTTTTATAGAATTATCAACAAATGTATACATTATTTGGTTATATATTTACAACTTACAAACCTACAACCATTTCCCATTTGATCGGTTCCATGCTCCATGTATTAGCACTTTGTAGTTCTACAATTACAGACTGTAGTTCATCTGTATATACTTTGTTTGTCCCCTTTAATCTACTCTCTAATGGTGAAGATCAGTACAAATCAGGTATTATTTGAGTAGTGCTGCAGCGACCCTGAGGTGGGACTGCGGTAGCCTAGCGGTTAAGGTACTGGTACTGGTATTGGTCAAATCCCACCTCTGCCAAGCTGCCACAGTTGGGACCCTGAGCAAGGCCCTTAAGACTGTAGGAGTTGTAAGTCGCTCTGGATAAGGGCGTCTGCTAAATGCCGTAAATGTGATGGTGGTTTGATTGGATCAGACACAGCAGTGCTGCCGGAATTTTTCAACCCCAGGGTCACTGCTGGACTGGACATAGTCCAGCAATCAAAGATGTCCTGCTATAAGCATCGTGTAGGAAGCGTCCTATGAGCACTGATGAAGGATTAGAGGATGGCCAACACAAACTGTCCAACGACAGATGAGCTACTGACTCTGACTTTACGTCTACAAGGTGGAGCAGAAGGGTAGCTGTGTCTAATAGAAGGCACAGCGAGAGAACACGGAGGCATTAACATACCACCACCACCACATCAGTGTTACTGCAGTGCTCATGATCTGTGGAGGACCGGAACTGTGGCGGTTCAAGTCATGCTGTCCTTGTTGAAAGCTCATTGTACGCACACATCACACAGACAAACACTTTAGAGACAAACAAGACCTAGCATGTCTTTGGGATGTGGCAGGAAACCGGAATTCCCAAAGAATGCCCATACAGACATGGAGAGAACATGCAAATTCCTCATAATAAGAGTCCTGCCTTTGTTTCGAAGTCTCTGGACCACTAACCATTGCATCAGCATGCTGCCCTATTAATAAAGCTTCTGTAAGTGGTCGCTTCCATTAAACTCCATTTGTGTTTACTGATCACTGAATCCAGTTACTATCAAAGTCGTCAGGTGACATAGGGTCAGTGCCTAACTGGAGGATTTGTGGTCTCACACTTTTAATCATCATTTCATTTGTAAAAAAAAGAGGAAACTGCAGTGCCCCACACTAGGCCCACACGGACACAGAGAGGACATTCAGAGAGGACTCCACACTGAAAGGACCCAGACCACGCCACCTGGGACTGAACCCAGGACCTTCTTGATGCGAGGCAACAGCGCCGCCACTAATAATAAATTCTATACACGCTATTACAATTAGACGATTAGACCAGTCACAGCAGTGCTGCTGGAGTTTTTGAACCCTGTGTTTACTCGCTGTGCACGCTATTAGACGTCTATTTTATTGCTTCACCTTGTAGATGAGACTCAGATACAGTAGCTCATCTGTTGTAGTACAGTTTGTGTTAATCATCCTCTAATCCTTCATCAGCGCTCACATTATGCTACCAGTATAGCAGCGACACACAGCTGTTTAAATCTCCAGCACTACTGCTGTCAGTGCAGTGCTGCGAATCATCGACCACCCAAATAGTACCCTCTGAGCTCTGTGCCGCTCCTGAAAGGGGAGGGGGGGGGGAAGGGGTGCACGAACAAATTCAATTTAACTTAGTTCAAATGTATTTCTGTATTCATTTCTATAGCGCTTTTTAGTGCATCGTCTCAAAGCAGCTTTACAATCTTATATGATCTTAATAGAGCAAGCCTAGGGCGACAGTGGCAAGGAAAAACTCCGTGAATGTAGAAGAAATAAACCTTGAGGGGAACCAAGACTCAAAAGGGGACCCGACCTCCATGGGTGGCCCAGATGTTAATTGAATGAATACTTAAAAGTATATTACGTGATAGCAAAATTAAGTAATTAACATAATTTAAATAAATAATAAATCAATAATAAAATGTAAATGAGTAATAAATTAACATCTTAAAACAAAATCTCTCCCAAAGAGAAACAGACGAACTACGGTCTGTAACTGTGGAACTAAAGTGCAGTGAGCACTAATAATGGAATTGTATAAACAAATCTTAATTGAACAACGGATCAATCAATAATGCTCTCATTAATGCTTCGCACACATTTAGTGCCAAGTAACTAACATAAGACGAGTTTATTGGTAATGCTGGAGCCATGCAATGTTTGTCTATTCATCATCCGTAACAGCGGGGGAGGCTAAAGCTAATGGCTTTGCTGGCAACACTGCCACCAAGCAGTTAGTCTTCGGACTGCATATAGGCACCGTTCAGCATCCATCCAATCAATATCCCTGCATTTTAACAACCGAGGTCTTAAAAATTACAACAAATTATAAAAGGAACTCAGCTGATAAACAGCTGATCGCCCCAGCAACCAGATCCACGAGCAGAGGCGGGAGTTACATTCTAAGAGCAGAACTCCATCATTTATGTATGCGTGTCGAAGTGGGGTTGCAATATCGGTTGGAAGTTTGAATGTTTACGCTTGGTCTAGAGGCTGAACTCGGTTGATGTGTTTAGAGAACTTAAGTTGTGACATTTCACTGATTATTTGTAACAGGCTGTAAATGGTGTTCGTGAGCGTGTGATGTTCTGTTGTAAGTAGTACTGCGTCGTTTGTTCCTCCGCTACCTGTTTACTCTCTCTAACTTAAAACTATATAAGCTGGAGCACAGTCACTGAACATGTCCGTTTCATCTGGATGATCCTCTTTGTTATTTCTAATACTTTCTATCGGTGCGTTTTTGGCGTCTGTCAAACAAAATATCAGGTCCATCCTGTACATATGACAGTACATGACTAGATGCTGTATAGGTGGCAGCGTTCTAATCCTGTTTTTAGATGCATCTCTGCATTGGGGTTTTTTTTTCCTTTGCAGTGAAACGTGTTAAACTGATGGTCCGTTGCAATTTGATTTTACATGTAGCCTACAATAACTAGGTTTAAATGAAGTCGTGTAATAAGAAATACTTTAGTGCATGCAGTAGCTGTTGCTATCCGTGGTGCTGAAGTGGGCTTCCTGAAGATAAGTGGGTGCACACTTGAGCACCAGGACACAATGTACAGATCGGCTCGCGCTGGATCTGGCAGTTAGAAAGTTTCACGTCGGCAAAAAAAAAGGCAATTAGTAAGGGTAGAAGACGCATCTGTCTGAACTCAGACGCATCTGTACGAACACAGTAGTTAAAGAAGAAAGACGTCGAACAGATGCCATCCTTTGCTCTTCTTTAACTATCTGACCCGAGCTGAAATGAAGTTTCCTTCCCAGACGTAAACATGTCCGAGTCGTGACTACACTGAAACTGCGTCTCAGATCTTCAACCAGACAAGCTCGCGACGCGCATTCGCTAAAAACATCCGTATACCTGCACAAAATCCACGTTGCGCCTCGTGGTAAGAAAGTGTCACGATTTGTTTGCGCGTGTCCGACGGCTTTGCAAAAGTGGCTCGGAGAAGTCGCGCGTCTCAAAAGCGACCTGCCTTACGCAGTCTAGAAGTTCGTAACGAGGTGTTAAAGCCGCTCCAGAAGTTGCAGTAAGATTTAGGATTTAGAAAACCCTCATCACTCACCCCTGTCACGCCTTGATCCGTCTGCATGGTGGATGGTGAGTCCAGACTAAAGGCTGGCCGGAATTCAGCAGCTCTGTGTGAACCATCTGCTTGAATGAGCTAAAAATACTCGATGGAGACTAAACGTGTCTGGGGTGGCTTTGGAAAGAGAGGGAAGATGCAACAAGGGATGCCTGTACACAAACTTGGCCTGGGCTGCAATAAGAGGAAAATCAGAAAGATCAACAACTTTGATTCTTCTCTCTGTGATTTGTGTGCATTACGCAGTACTTATACTATTACCTCCTGTTCACAGCACGCTGCATCATCATCATCATCATCATCATTATTATTGTTATTGTTATTATCATCATTATTATTAAATTCCCACTGATGTTGTATCGCTAATCCCCGCCCATAAGACTTTGCCAACCAATCATGGGGCAGAGCCGCATTGACGTCACTGCGTCATTAGGTATCCCTTAGAAACACAGAGATCTAAAAATAGCATCAAATTAATTCAGCCGTCGGGAGGCGGGGGGCATGACTGTGGGTTTAAAAAAAAAAAGACGGGGAATTTTCAGTGGGCTAGAAATTTACTACACGTATTTATATACAACAGCCACACACTCGGCTTCAGAACTATGGGTAGACGTATAAGGATGGGATTTCCATTATGTTACAGTATTACAATTACTGGCAACCCTGAATTTGGTACATAAACAGCCTCCTATAATGCGAATCTGAAATGGACTCCCGTTACTGAAACTAACAGATTTGGCACCACCTCTCTCTGGAAGATATCACAACCCAGACGTCTATTCCAAACACCCACATCACATTACGGACCCTCCGCTATACTTAACAGTTGGAATTAGGCTCAGTTCAGGCTCTCCATCCCTCCTTGCATGCCCAAAATGTTCCTTAGCAGAGGTGTCAGATAATTATGGAGCTCACTGTACAAGAGCTTCGCCTAGAGTACGGAAACGGAGGCAGATTTGAGACAGCAGAGAGAACCAATGGTGCATTGTGGGGGGAAACTGCGTTCAGTTGTGATCACAGCAGTTGGAATGAGATGCAGGAACAAGAAATTTCATTCACAGAGGCTGATTGTTAAAGACTGAAGAAAGGGACTCCACCATGTTACCTCACATCACCCTGTCTCTCTGCCTGCGCGTGTTTCCATGGTTTGGAGAAACACCTAGGCAAAGTCTGGTAAGCACGTCGCCCTCTACTGGTCTGAAAAGGAAACTCAAAATTAAACCACAGTACACGCGACGATTAGCAATCCATTTAACCACGCGCGCGCGCAAACACGTCACAACCCAGTTTCAGCGTTCACACGACCCACTGATCTTATTAATGTCTCAAGAATTTAACGACCTGTTCTACTTTATGCCAAAGTGTAGAAATGTCACACCCAAGTTAGGTCTTCGAGCTTGTTTTAACCTGATGCATTAAAAAGGAACCACCTAAGCGGAACTACCCAAACTTAGGACTAGACTCTCAGTTCAGTTTATTGCGTACAGCCTATTGTTTCACATTTATGTCATTTAGCAGATGCCCTTATCCAGAGCGACTTACAATTAATACAGTTTTGCAAGCAATGGTGTTTTAAGGGCTTTGCTCAGGGACCCAACTGGGGCAGAGGTGGGAATTAAACCTTCTGGTCCATAGCCCAGTACCTTAACCACCACTAGGCCACCACGGGTTGTTTCTATACACAGTGTCCATTTCATCATTTCCCCTTCCAATAGAGAAGCTTTACGCAGTTTTCCAGTTACAGACGGTAATCCATTTTCCTTTAGATACTCTTCTGCTCCGTTCTCTGTCAGGACCGCCACAGCATTCATGATCTTACACAACTGTACTTAACGCATTTGTGCAAATTGTGTCACACGAACACGCTCCATCCTGCGACACAGTAAATATCAGCTTCCCGCATACGTCATATTTTCAAGAAAATTACGATTTTGCATCAGAAAAAGGCACTGTTCCTAATATTTATGATGCTTCAGCAGCAAGGGACATGATGACAATACAGTTAGTAAATTATTAAACACCAATAATAGATTATGTTGAAGTTCGTGTCCAGTCATACGGTTGCTTAGTGTGTAGTCTCCAGAATGGCAATTTTCCACCGAGTCAAACAGGGGCAGGAGAAAATCGGATTAATCAAAGGTAATGTATTTAGCCAAAAAACAAAGTTGCACAGCACCCATCTCTCTGTGTGTGTGTGTGTGTGTGTGTGTGTGTGTGTGTGTGTGTGTGTGTGTGAGTGTGTGTGTGAGAGAGAGAGAGAGA
>JAUZST010002135.1:0-18348 GCA_034779995.1 Parotocinclus haroldoi | reverse complement strand
TATTGGTAGCTTTATGCACGTTATTGGTCAGAGTGTTAGACCTGTTAATAAAGAGGTTTGGTGTTCAGGTTCTTACGTCTGTGTTCTGGTAAGCAGTAACCGCTATAAACTGCGTTTCTGGGAAGGTAAAGGTATGAACTCGGTCTGTCCGACTTGAATCCTCTGTCCCGTCCTCTTTCACCTCGACTAAGTGCACCCGGGGCTGGTACTTATGGAGAGACTGCAGAACCACCATCTGACCAGAGATACAGGGAGAAAGTGTTAATAAATCCGCCGTGTATTTACCAGAGCCTTGACTACGTGCCAGAGGTTGACGGAGCTGAGAAACCCAAACAAGCCCCAATTATCAAAGTGTGCCAAAAGCCTTCCAAATCCTCTCAGAGGCTTAATGACTTGAATGCATCCAATCCGAGAGAGCAAAGGGAAATGACACTGAGAATAACATATGGGGTGTTGTGATCTTTCATAAAAGATAATAGTAATAATATGTATTATATATATAATATATACAATTATTACTATTATACAGTTATATATATACTGTATAATTTATAACTATTATAATGTAATATAATTATAACACTATGTAATTTAATGAATTTTATTGAATCAAAGCTTACTGAGAAAAAATGCCCCTAAGAATATTATTGATATAAAAAATTTATAGACATACAATTTGTTTAGTTTGTTTGTATTTAAAAATCAGGAATTATGTAATTTTTATGATTAATCAATATAAATAATTACGCGAGCTGATTGAATCCAACCTCATAATAGAAAAAAATGTGCGTCATTTTATTAAGCGTTGGACGTTATTAATTTTTCAAAAATTGTTTGATTTTTTAAATTCCAACAAAAAATAATTGATTGAAAATTACATCGTAACTGCAAAGTAGACATTCAAATGCAATTACCTGCCCATTGTTATTTGAAGCTCCTTTGTTATTTGTCAATTTCAGTTTCCCGAATGAAATCTCCTGCCGCATCCAGTGCGCTCCAGTGTTTGGTGAATCCGGGTGCATGTACACTCTGTTTCCTAAAAAGGCCATTCTTATTATTTTTAATGCTTTAATCACGCACAATTAAGGTGCGTTGCGTTTTTAAAAACACAAAAGAGATGACGATATTAGTAAAAATAGTCATTATGAAGAAACAAATTTTTGTTTAAACAAACGAAAATAACCTGTGACATTTGTATCCGCTTTCCCGCACGGAACCCACTTTCCTCCCTGGAAACGCCAGTGGTTTGGATCGGCCAGAATAATATCCACAAAAATATTATAGTAAGCCGTCGGGTCGAGTCCAGAAACGTTGAAACTTAGGAACGGGAACATCCGCCTATAGGAAAACACAATGCGAACTTTAACGAATTTAAAGCACACGGTAATATTTACTAGCAATAACCAATTTCAACGCAAGTCAGCCTTACCGTCCTTGTTTGGTGATAATCATCTCGGTTTGGTGCCGATGAAATTTGAGCCAAAGAGCTCGGTTACAGAGGTACACCTGCGCTTTGGCGGTCATGAGGCCGGGGTGCGCCGGGGAAAGCGGGTACAACGCGCTGCCCTGGTACTGGCTGTACGTGTGCGCGTACGGATAAGAGGCGCTCGGGTAGCTCTGTCTGGACGCACCGGACAACACTCCGTCGTACGGGCCGTTCGAGATGACCGCGTGATGCGCAACGAAGTGGCCCGGATTCGTTATGGAGAAAGGCGGCAGCGTTGGTGCGTGCTGAGCGGTGTAGGCGAACATTGTAGCGGAGGAGGATGAGGATGAGGATGAGGAGGCGGCGGTGGTGGTGGTGCGCTCGCGGTTTGACTCAGGCGCTTGACGCCTCTCTGCGTGGCTCCCATCCAAAGCGTGTAGGGTGTCAGAGCCAGAGCCAGTGTCGCTCCTCTCGTCTTGTCCGTTGGTCAACTCTGTGTGGAGTTTTGTTAAAGCCGGGAGGTTCCCTGGGGCGGGGTGATGCTCGGCCAGCAATTCATCGGGAAATTCACTGGCTGCGTTCCTGAGCGCAGGTGAAGCGCAGTGCTGCAGGTGCATGGCGCTCTGACTCTCGGCTGACTCGTGAAGGCTTTTGGTTTGCGCGCTCCGCATCGAGCGGGCCTATGCGCGCTGCTTATTATAGCGTTTTGACGTGGCATCGTGTCCTAATTGGGAAGCGTGCAAAACTGAGAGTTGTTCGTTTATTTATTTATTTATTTATTTATTTCACTTTTCAAAGAGACTTTAAGAGTGCTTAAGTAATGAGAAATACAACAACGGGCACTTTTCCACTGATCAAGCTTATATTTATATATTTATATATTTATATTTATATATTGTAATTATTCATATATACTATATATAAGCTATTCTGCCTGCTTTTAGACAAATACCCAGAATGAAAGCTGTGCAAAGGCTGCTCGTTTATTTTATAACCCACGGCATATTATTGCGTACCTGCGCTTTTGGTGTTGTACTTATTTATTTATATATGTATTTATTTATTTATTTGGCGTCACATTAGCATCAATGGTTGTCCGTGACAGGAGGAGGGCTGTAATACGACTAGCAATTCAAAGGCAATTTTAAACATCCGGTTAACCTAAAGCATGTCCTACGAATGTCGAAGGAAACCCAAGCAACCAGAGTCAATCCAGGCGGGCATGGGGAGAACATGCAAAAGCTACACAGGTCGGGATCGAACTGCAGGCCTATGGAGTTGTGCCTTCAGAAATGCCTTAATTATAGTCTATATTGACATGAGAGTGTCAGACAATTGCTGTAAATTTGCCGGCTGGACATGCAAATCTCCTATTCTATCATATGCCAAAATACTCTATTCGAATGAGATCTGGTAACTGTGGAGGCCATTTGAGTGCTGTGTTATGGCAAAGAAATCTGTTTGGATTTGAGTGTACTGAACAGCACACAGAACGTCCCAGAGTAACGTGAGCTCATTCTCAAGTCCGGTCAAACTTATTTGAGGTAAAATGTTCTCATGTTCATAACACCAATGGCTCCCCCAGATCATCACACCAGCAGCTGGGACAGTCTGTTGTTCCACAGAAAAAAAGCAGGACTGAAGCACTCACCGAGGTCATAAAGACAATATGTTTCCAGTCTATGGCAGTCCAGGTTTCTCGTTCATGCCTT
The DNA here is from genome assembly GCA_034779995.1 of Parotocinclus haroldoi. Classification (NCBI taxonomy): domain Eukaryota; kingdom Metazoa; phylum Chordata; class Actinopteri; order Siluriformes; family Loricariidae; genus Parotocinclus; species Parotocinclus haroldoi. The sequence goes on along the minus strand of JAUZST010002135.1, from coordinate 15,210 downwards.
TTCTAATTTCGGTCTTTTTTGTCAGTATAATAAAATAGTACAGTATAGTCCACTCCAGCAGCTTCATTTTCTGAACAAAGCTGAAGCTGATCAATATTTAAAAAAAAAGGTTTCTTTTATTTTATTGGTCATTTTTCTCTTGTCCAGCCACTGTTCAGCTTAAGATTCTTTTCTGACCGTGGAAGAGAATTAAACACAAGATTTGCTTATATTAAATATAATATTTCTTCAGTTTATCCACACAGTTTTAGTGACTGCCACACAAGTCAAATGGTATTATACCCACTCTGTTTATTAGTTGGTAAAATGTGCTTTTTTCAGTCCCTTTCATGTCTTTTTCCTTCAACACTGACAGAGTTAAAAGGTCTCATGATCCCATATGATTTTAGAATGCCCCTGACATATCTGGGTTGCACACTTACTCACTGAAGACACGACTGTTAAGTTTTACATCTGATGAGTAGTACATGTGGGTGATGCTTACGTAAGCAATGCTGCATCCTTCACTACATTATTTCTTATCCCCGCTTGTCTCTTAGCCATGCCAATCCAGATTTAAATATCCTGGTTAATATGTCTATCACATAATCGTTCTGTACTGTACTGTAAATTATGAAGGGTATCGTTAGCAGAAAACTCATTATAGATTGTTACAAGTAAGTCATACACAAACAAGTAGCCCACAAAAAGTCTACAATCCAAACATTTCCTCAACTGGTAAGCATGTAATAAGGACCTTCTGCAACCCTCTAATTGACTAACTAATTTAATGTGTGATCAGCTGGGTAGAAGAAGCAAAACACGCTGCACTACGGAGCTACAACGCAATAATAATAATAATAAGCCATATCAGGTTGGCTTAATAGTGCACAATTAAGCAATTAACAAAGAAATCTGTAATAACATAATTAAAATAGGGTGATTAGGGTCCTGTACAGTACTGTATAATGTGAAATCAGATGTAGGTACAGTGCCTATGCCTTTCTGAGTCGGTTTATGGCTGGTACGTCCAGAGATTTCTAATTTACATTATCATTTGTTAGAATTTTTAAGACCATGGCTGTTTGGATGAATGTTAAATGGCACATGCTGTACCTGCCCTCAAATGTTCTGTAAGGATCATTACCAGTGAAGACCAGTAAAAAGTTCTCACTTTGACACCAAGGTCTGACAAGATAACAAATACTAAGAACTTCAGGCGCCCCACACACACACACACACACACACACACACACACACACACACACACACACACACACACACACACACACACACACACACCTCAACAGTTCATCGACTAGAATACCTAATCAATTCTTTTTCTTAACTTAAGAGCCTAAAAACCACGTTAAAAATTTTAAAGAGAAGAGACAATTGCATTTAAAGTAAAGCAACTGTATGTGACTTCTGTAAAGAGGTTAAGCTTAATTTTTTAAAAAGCTACAAATTCTTTAGGTGCTGCAAGTTGTGAGGTGGGACCTCCATGGTTTAGACTTGTTTGTCCAGCACATCAAGGAGATGCTCAACTGGACTAAGATCTGGGAAAATCAGAGGCCAACTCTTCCAACTCTTTGGAATGTTCCTTAAACCATTCATGAGTCTTGAAATGTGTCAGAATGCAGTATCCTGCTGAATGAGGCCACTGCCGTTAGGGGGAAAAGTTGCCATAGAGGGGTGTTCTAGCCTGCAACAACGCACAGGTCAAAGTAACATCTTTGTACACTCCAAAACCCCAAATTAGTAGCAGAAAATGTTCCAGGGCATCACACTGTCAGTGTCCTTTACGTCAGCCCTCGGTGGTTTGAATGTTAGTGACTGATCGGTTTATAGCCCAAAGAAATGTAAATATGATTGACTTAAGATAGAGACACACAAATCAAGTGCAATTTGCATCCCTACTTGAGAATACTGACAATAAAATAAAGGAGCAGTGACTGTATGCACTACATACAAAAGACAATTCCTACAACTGGATTTTGGACAGGTTTATTTCTTAAAAAGACAAGACAGACAGTGAATATGAATAATTACGCAAAACAAAATATTACTGAAACACCACTGTGTCCAGCATAGCAGCGAGGCACTGCACAATATTAGACGTCATCAGAACATCCACGTGCTCTTCCAAATGCCTCTTGGGATCCTATAGGGAGAAAGAAAGAGCAAGTGGTATTTTATTTTAATTACGTCACATAAATAAAAGCTCTCAGCTCAAGCATGTGCGAAATGACACCACAGAACAGGTGACTAATGGAAGAGAAACAGGCAGGGGGGAAAAAAAAAAGGAAAAAAAAAAAAAAAAATCGGAACCTGTTTTCCAACGTTCTTGATGGCCAGCTGCTCAGGAGTCATTTTGTCTTCCTCTTCTACAGCCTAAAGGAAAAATATACATTTTTACTACTAATAATAACAACAACAACACAAATGACTAATTCTTCTTATTGTCATTGTTTATAATAATACTGCAAACAGCATAGACAAAGGGGGGGGTACATAAAATATTACATTAATTACATTTATTTGCATTTTTATCTGTATCAGTACAGCAAATCTGTAAAAACCATGATTCTGATGGCATATGCTCTTTTCATGCTTCTTGTATCTGCATTGTATCCTCCCATGATTTGCAGTACATGCGTGCACAGCTTATAATCAATTGCATCGCCAAGTAACTCGAGTCTAATTGCAGTATCCTACATAATAGACTGTTAACAGACATTAGTGGATATTTCTAAATGAAATATCTTATGATGAAATAGCCCCTATTTTTGTGAGCAGTATATATGCAAGTTTTAGTGGCCACTGGACTTTGTAGTTCTAGAGTTGTAGACCGTAGTGCATCAGATTCTTTACATGTTTTGTTATTCATTTACATTTAGCAGACGCCCTTATCCAGAGAGACTTGCAATTAACACAGACTTACAATCCAAGCAACTGTGGGTTAAGGGCCTTGCTCAGGGACCCAGCTGTGGCGGCAGTGGGATTTGAACCCTGGACCTAGCCCATAGATCCAGTTCCCTTAATCACTAGGTCACCACAGTTCCCCTATCCCCATTCTCAGCACTGCAGTGACACTTATGTGGTGGTGGTGTTTTAGTGGTGTTGTGTTAAGCACTGATGCAAGTGAATCAGACAGTGCTGCTGGAGCTTTAAGTCACTTCAGTGCCACTGCTGGACTGAAAATCATGCACCAGGCAAAAATGTTCAGCCACAACCATCCTGTACGACAGGCAACAGATGAGCTGCTGCCTCTGACTCATGAGAAATAAGTCAGTAAGACTGCTGTGTCTGATCCAATCATACCAGTTCAACACAAACCAACACCACCACATCAGTATCACTGCAGTGCTGAGATTAAATGAATATTCTACCCTACTTTTCAGTAAAAAACCTGACGGTTTTATATTAGCGAGCTACATGTGAAATGGCTTGCATATATTGTATTTGCATGCAAGATGGTTAACGAGTGGTTATTTGATTTACTGTTGAATTTTCATCAGCTCAAGTCACTCTGACCATTCTCAAGTGATGTCTGGGATCATCAAGGCATTTTTGCCGAGAGAGCAACTGCTCACTGGATATTTTCTCTTTTTAAGCCCATTTTATGTAAACCCTAGAGATGGCTTTCCGTGAAAGTCCCAGTAGAACAGCAGTTTCTGAAATAGTCACACCAGTCCGTCTAGCACCAACAATCACATCATATTCAGAATTACTTAAATTTATTTTATTCTGATGCTCAGACTAAACTTCAGCACTTCTCTTTGACCATGTGTACATGTCTAAATGACACAATGTCACTACCCTGTGATTGGCTGATTAGATATTTGTGCTAACAAGCAGTTTAGTTGAGCAGCTGAACCTCAGAGTGACCAGTGAATGAAACTGCTTACACTGTACTCTCATTTTAATCAGATCTCTTAAATTTTTATTTCCAGTTCTTACACTGTCATATCAAATTTCTTCCCTTAGTTACAGCTCATATTGGCTTGTTCTCGTTGTAGTTACCTTATTGTAGTTCTTGGCCAGCTCAAGCATCTCCTTAACGATGGTCTCGTTCAGCTTGCAGTGATCACTGTAGTCCTGAAGTGTCAGGCCTTCCATCCAGCTCTTCTTATGAAGGTTTAACAGCATCTGGAGGCAGTCGTGACAAACGTGAGACAATGTCCTACCCCTAAATATATATCAAATGGCTTTCTCATTTATCATTTAAGGGTAAGCACGTTACCTTTTGTTCAAGCTCATTCTTCCTGTAGTTGATAGTGATGGAGTAGTAATGTCTATTGAGTCCATGAATCAATGCCTAATAGAACAGAACAGGTAATATAGTGACTTGAGATTAGAATTAAAAAAACAGAGTAAAGGGTTAAAATGGTTCCAGTTCTAAAATTTGATTGCATACACTTCAGGATACATTTTGGACAGTACTCTTGCAAACTATGTTCTACTAGGTAACTGATATCTTGGGCCAAGAGTTTCATGCAGCTGTAAAAAGCCATCTTGTTCCATGGTTGGGATAGAGAAAAAGTCTATGGATAGGGCACAACTTGGATAGGGCAATGCTTTTGATTAATCCTTTCACTCACGTTTTAACATAAATAAGGATTTCAGTTCTTACATGGCATTTATTTTGTGTGTCTATTTTCTAGGTGTACAGGTCAGGACAGAAAGGGCGGAAAACAGGTGAGATATGAAAACGGGTATGTCTATTCAGAAAACTTTATTCATCCCCTAGGGGCAATTGAAGAAATGGATATAAAGCAGGCAATTGTGAGACTGAGATGAGATGAAAAATCAATCAGGGCCATGGCAGAGCAAAGAACCAATACAACTTTTTGGAATGTCCTGGAGAAGCAAGTCGCCACTGGTGTAACTAATTAACAGACCAAGCAGGTAGATTAAGGAAAACCATAGCAGCTGATAACAGAAACGTTGTGCGTGGTACAAAGAAAGACCCTTAAACAACTGTTAGTGACATCAGCAACAACGTCCAGAAGGCAGGAGTGAAGCTATCACAATCTGTTCGCAGAAGACTTCATGAACAAAAAGTACTTCTTGGCTTCACCAGAAGACACAAACCACTAATTAGCAAGAAGAAAAGGAAGGCCAGGCTGGAATTTGCCAAGAAGTACAGAGACAAGCCTCAGAAACTTGTGAAATGTGACGAATAGGTTAAAGTTTGGAGAAAGAAACCATACAAGCTCATCTGTGAAACACAATGGAGGTCATTGGATGTGACGGTGTGGGCTTGCATGGTTTCTTCTGGGATGGGTTCATTAATCTTCATTGATGATGTTATTCATGATGGCAGCGAAACATTTTGTCTGCCAAATTAAAGAAAGACGCAACCAAACTCATTGGGAGACCCATCATTATGCATTAAGATAACGACCCTAAACACACTGCCAAAAGAACAAAATATGCTCATCATCAGGGGCAAGAGGAAGGAAATGCCTCTGGAAAGGAGTGTGTATTAAAAAAAATTAATAAAAAGGAATCACTGTCCGAGTATTGCACTTTGAAACGTGGTTGTAAATGGTGGAAAAGGTTAGTCATGAGTGTTTGTAACTTATTTCCGGCATTCTCTACCAAGTACGTTTTTCTACAAAAACATCCACACATTACTGAGCTGCTGTTTTCCTTTCCAGCTCTTCTTCTGAACTCCTGTGTGTGTGTCTGTGCTTGCTCCCATATAGCTACTACAGGCAAGCCTAATGTACATCCAACGTCTGTTCACTTTAACAAGTCTTAACAAGTATTTTCAAAATCTGTTAGGAGACAAAAGTCTGTCTTATAACTCTGGGCATTGTGGCCACAAAAAGGTAATCAAATAAAAACACAAATGTTTACCATGTGTATTTATCTTTCTTAAAGTCATACTTCAATGCTTTGTATACGTTTATTATTTTATTTAACTTCATGCATAAATAGGAGCTGCATTATGATCGGTGTTGTGCACTGACACTTCTGGGTCTTGCGATTCTCACTGTCAAGAAGATATGTGAAATGGAACATCTTGTACTCTGCTTAAAAGTGTTTAAAAGATGAATTGCATTACCTCTTCTTAAAATTAGGATTTCTTCAAAAAGGACTTGTTTCCTCTTGGTTGCATGCAGCCAACAATGTGTTCAGTTTTGTTTCCATTCCATTGTGCATGTGCTTATATTTTGGTTCTACGGTGTGAGTGTTATTGTTAATATGTGCTTGTACTGTATCACATATTTGAATAGTTTGACCGTTTATTTGATGCCTGTTGGAACGAGTGATGTGTATAACAGCTTAGGCTTCTAATGCTGTGTATACGGCAGTGTTCCACTTATGTTTTCAGCGGTAACTGACATGACACATTTATGCATCATTTGCACACAACTTTCCTGGGAAAACGCACTTTATGTTCACATTACAACAGCATGAAAATACTACGTGACTATAATCACGTCCGGCTAACAAGAATTTCAGTCAATGACATATTGAACAGAACGCATTGCGATCATTAAACGGTGCACAACTGTATATGCATTATACGCACTATACTACACAAATATGAAACACAATCTAGGTTTGGGTGCACTACACCTTAAGACAGTTTTAGTGTTTCAATGAAACGTTACATACGATAGAGCTTTATTAAAAATGTTTAAATCCACTAATTATTCAAAAAAAAAATAGAACTACAGATGCCCCTGATTTACAGTGGGGATACATATGATACTACATACATAATAGCAGAGTCTATATTAAACACGACCACAACCACAGCTTTTTATCACTACGCTTCCCAGCATTCATCACTCTCGTCACCCAACTCCCTACAAGCACGAAGTACTCCCCATATTATAGTGTGTAGTATACCTTAAACATTCTTATAACACTTACATTGAACTACAGTTTGATGAACATAAAGCTTATTTTATAATAGATTATTTCATATCGTGCACTTTACAGCTTTTCCTCAATACATTTCTTAGTGCTCATGATTATTGCAACAGGACTCCCTCGGTCACGCACTGCCGACTTCCTCATCCAAGTGCAGTAGTGTATTGTGTATAGTATATATGTCAAATATTTATTTTAAAAAATTCTACTGAATGTGTATTCATGTTAAACAATGGATTCCAATTGTATTACAGTAGTATTACAAGCCATTGCAGTAGTAACCTTTACATTTTTACTTGTCCCACGTTTTATTTGTAGAGTGCAACGGTAAAGATTTAGGTTTGTGTAGTTACTTATATAACATGGATTGAATTCAGCAGCTCTCCTTGAACTTTCTTAAAAGTCTCATTGCACAAGTTTATTGTCATTTTCTCAACAGAGGAAATGCATTGAAATAACAGTTGTTATCACAGCACATATAATATTAAATAAAATAAATTAATAATAAATACATAAATTAAATAATATTGTGGGATACCTGACGATACGGAGTATTATTTTTCGGTGTTGCTTAAAAACATTATTGAACAACCTGCATGTGAATTTCACAGCATCATTGTCTAATTGTTACATGCATGTTTGCTCATACCTGGATTGAAGGCTTGTTAAGGTGACCCAGGTTAGACGTGGTTTGCCGTGGTTCGTGCCCCAAGACCATCATGTTGGCATTGATCAATCTGAACGCATCAATCACAACCTGCAGGGGAAAAAAAAAAAAAAAAACATTCACCATTAGATCATATAACACTATGTAGTACACACTCCTTGTACAGAGGTCTCTCAACTAAACACTGTGGGTTTTCCAGATCATGGTCTGTGTAGAAGTAAATCTATAATGTAACAGCCGCTCCAGATGTCTCAAACAAGTGGTGAAGAAAGAAAAAACTGAGAGGATAAATGGAGTCTGATCTAATTCAAAGGAACAGTGCAAGATGGCTGACTCTTTAAGCCCTTGTCTGGGTTTTTTTTTCCAGGAGTTACAGCCTGAAAGTGAGAGCATGAGCATAGGGACAATGGTAAATGATTCAGTGTCAAATCATATATGCAAGGACTGCACACTTGGGGGTACACATACCCAGTCTCATACCAGGACACAGAATACAGCTATACAGCTATCCTGTCACATTCTGACACCCAGTTCAGCCAGTGAGAGGTAAACTGTAATTACGCACCTACACAGACACACAGGGAGCAGCGAGAAAGGCTGGGAGCAACAGCAGAAAAAAAAAGGGTCTGTGAAAGACTGCAACCAGTCATCCCTGATAGATTCATGTGAAAAGTCATGACAGGTAAAGGCTCCTGCTACAGAGACATTATGAAATTTTGATGTTTATGCATCCAACGTTCGTTCTGACTTATTCATGACTTGTTTACCAAACGTCACTTTGGAAAGACTGAATCAATGCAAACATCGCTTTTCAATAAAGGATGCCATTACCACTGGAATAGGTCAGTGCACACAGCCCAACCTACAACTGCACAAAGCTAATGCATGATTTTCGCTTATGTTAGGTATCTTGCAGAGTGTTTCTTAGTTACACAGCAGGCAAGACGTTATTGGATTGGACTGTTTAAAAACACCAATGACAATTTCGTTTTGCCTCCAGCTTACTGGATTTTAAATGAAAATTATCATGTCGGGTCAAGTCAGATTTATTTCTGCAGTGCTTTATACAATAGAGAATTAGCGGAGTTTAAAATAAATGTGGTCAGGACACAAATTTACTTAAGTTCCCATTCTTTCATGTGAAGAAACTTTACATTAGGGGTGGCATTAAAACAAACAAGATCGGAGTAATTTAGCTCAAGTCTTTTAGTGGAAAAACCATTAGAGCCATTTACAATCATAATCCGGGCTGAAATGTGTGCGCGGTGGTGCTGATGCAGATGCCTTGATCATGTCCTACCTCTTTAGTCACCTCTTTAGTCATTAATTTACTTATCCGTGTAATTGGCTACATTATAATATTAACAGTTCATGCTTACATTCAGTCGGGTTGACAACTGAATCAATCTGAATGTAACGAAACTATTTTTATCCGACCAAACACCCAAAAAATAATGATGACAAAATAATGTGACTATAATAAAGTGTCAGCCAAGCACAGCAGGATCTCTCGCTGTTTATTTAAAAAACCCTGGATTTGAAATCACCTTTTTTTCTCTGCCTAAATTTTATAAGAAAGAAATTTTCGGTGGACCAAGACTCAAAAAGGTACGATGAAATATGTAAGAATTAACTGTTTTGTAAAGGTTTCCTACTTAATATGCACTTGCACTAATAGTTTAAATAAACAGAAACTAAATAACAGAGGAATTTACGTCAACTTAATTATATGTAAAGAATAACCAGTAACCTAACATTTTAGAGAAAATGAAACATGACAAAGTGGTTTATAAAACAGAGAATAAATAAGCTATAGCGTACATGTGACAATAGTAAAGAGAAATAGCAAATAACTGAGGCACAGCTGAATTGAAATTAAAGTTGTTTTTTTTTTACATCTTTATTATATGAAGCACACAAAATAACAACTCTTATGTTGTCTGCCTTTTCAGACAACCACAAGTAAATGAACAATTGGCTACTCCGATGCTTCTTGGCTGTGTTCTATACAGTATCTGCCCTCTCAGATTCAGTCATCTCCACTCAACAGACATGCTAAATTAATCCTCTCCCTTTCACAGACACACTTTAAAACCAAACCTACGAATATTAAAAGGAAACATTTTCACCTATTTTAAACCCATGTCTCCATTTCAACACATACAGCAGGGGTTAATAGTCTAACACCAGCAGGATAATGACTCCAAATGCATCTTAAAGCTTTACAACAATTACTTGAAGATCAAAATCTTTCCTCCGGTCTCCTGACCTAAGCCTTGTTGGGCATTTATGGGGACACTTGGTGACAGGGAAAGCCTTCAGTAACATCCCAAAATGCTCTTTAATATACAGGGATGCATCTCTTAGCATCATTGATACGTTCTGTAGTGACCAAAGATACAAAGACAATTTATTTACATACTTCTCTTCAATATTTTCTCTATTTTTCTCTTTTTCTGTCTCTGTAAACTCTAAACAGCTGTGTGCAAAAATCCCTGTAGATCAGCAGTTTCTGAAATACTCAGACCACCATGGATCCATCCTGTCATATTTCGAGAACAGTCGCTGGTGGTGTAATGGAGTTGTGGATACTTGCAGACCTTGGGTCTCTTAATACTAGTTACACATCATCTAAACATTACAAACTACCTGTGTATTGTTGCGGACCATGACCAGTGTGACCATGTCACAAAGCTCAAACCATCTCCAACTGGTTTCTGGAATGATTTCCCTGAATTGAAAAGGCCTTCAACAATCACCAGATCTCAATTCAATAGATCAGCTTTGGGAAGGGGTGGAACGGGAGATTTGCATTGTGGATGTGCGACCGACAAACCTGCAGCATCCACATGCTCTCAAGTCAATGTGAACCAAAATCTCTGAGGAACAGCTCCAGCACCTTGTCCCATGAGGAATTAGGGCAGTTCTCAAGGTAAAGTCCCAACTCAATACTAGGAAAATATACCTGCTGAAGTAGCCAGTAAGTATAAATGATATCTACTTCTTGCTTATATCCAATTGTTGCTACTTTAGCAAAACAGTCCAGGATGTCATAGGGATTCAGTTACAATAACATGACAACACCTCTTTTACAACCTTGAAGTAACACAAAAATAATAAAACAAACAAACGAAGTGTATAACTAAATATGCAGCTACTAAGCCGCACTGCCTCGCCCATGAGACTCGTTAGTAAAGTTCTGCAAAATCCAGAAGAATTGTGCTCTCATCATGATCAATTTAAAAATACAGAAGGAGGATGCAGCATGTTGGCCTGCTCTGCCTACCATGCTGTCGCTCTATCTTGTGTTGCGCCTCCTGTTTGAGCCGAGCACACAAGAAGCTGAATTCTCTGTGGTGTGTACAGCGAGCTCCAGCTGGAAGACCGAACGTAGAAATGATTCTACAATAACACCATTAGCACACCTCGTTCCCACAGCGCCGCTACCATTTTCGTATGCATCCAATCACAGACGGTGTGAAGGCATACATATTTTAGAGTTTAAAGTGTGACAAACAAGGGCACGGCGCACTTCCAAATGTGAAAGCGCACACACAGACAGAGATACTAGAATGCTCAGATCTGTGCGAACATAAACTAATATGCTTTTGTTTGGGTTAGCACAGCGAAAGTAACAAACCCAATAGTACACTTACAAAGAGCTGAAAAGAAAAAGTGCCTTCCTACCAATGGCTGCGTAAAAACTTTAGTTGTTGTGTCAAAGCCATCATACAATACATACAACCAGCACTGCTCACAGCAGACCAAATATACACAGCAAACCACACACACACACACACACACACACAAATTTCAGTGTGGCAATAGTTTTCTATTACCCCTGCGCAGTTAATGGGATTATTGCAAATACAATCTGAAGAGTTTTAGTTATATAGTATATACTGTACTGTTTACTTATCTATTTTTGTATTTTTGTACTGAGTGCCTTACTATCCCATCAGGTGAATTTCCCCCACTGTGGGACTAACAAAGAATTACCTTATCTTATGCGCAAAGAGAGTAAGTCCAAGCGCATAATGTTATAACCCAATAATATTTGTTCACCGAACAAAATCATTGGACCTTGTGATCAATAGCCTTAGCTCCAAGTAAATGAAATAGGTGGAATAAAACATTATCAGCTGTGAAAGTACACACAGAGCCAGCAAACACCCCTTTTTCCATGTCCCAATCTATTCTCGCCAACCACCGAGTATCCCCCACGCTTTATCTCAACGACCCCATACATGCACCCAACAGACAAAAAGATCTGCCTCACACTTTCTCATAGAGCTCAGAGAAGGTGCTAATAGAACTGAATCCAGCAGCCAGGAAATCTCTTTCCTGCGTGCGTGTACGTGCGCGCACACAAAAAAACACACACACACACATACAAACGCTAAGTCAGTCAGTGTATTTGCATGTGAAAGCAAATGAAGGATAACATAAAAAAAGAACGAAGAAAAAGAAAAAAAAAAACGAGTAGGCTAAAGACGCCCAACGACACCTATATTACTCCATGGCTGTCCTCTCTTCACTTACCCCCAGATCTAACACGATCAAATTCACGCTTTCTTATGATAAAGCCAAAATGAGTTTACATGGACAGAATAATGAGAGCACTGAATGAGATCAGAATCTGCCAATAAACCGTTTACTGGCGTTACTTACAGTTCAGTAACCTTATAATGGGAAACCTCTGAGTCTACATGAAGCAGTCTGTAATTGGATGTCTCAGTAGTGAGACTACCTGTGGAGAAGCTGTTAGTTTACTGCCCAGCCATGAAATTGTAGTTTCCCCACTTCTTAAATGAAGTAGCTTATAACAGAAACGTTTTTTTGTACACATCAGCACTGAGAAATGGCATTTAGAATCATTCACCTAATATCATATGAACCTATTTGATTCATGCATGCACTTAAACACCTGCATTACCCTCTGTGAACCAGGACCCTAGAGTTGGGTGGCATTACTTTATTTCGGGACAGCGACACATTAAAAATGGTGAAGGTATTTAAAAACGATGACTGGATTAAACAGAAAATATTAGTGACATCACATTTGTTTCACATGCTGGGGTAACCTATTAAAAAAAAACTGTCAAATGCAGCAGCGCTGTTAAATGACAACGGTTGTTAGGCCAAATACAAAAATTTATTAAATAGATCAACTTGCATTCATTCAATACCTCAGTTCAATAAAAGTTCCCGTGTTCCTAATCTGAGGATTTTCCATCTCTCTTCCATCACTCCACACAATGTTCTGATGATTTATTTATTTGTTTGTTTCTAATGTGTTTCAAAGGCATGCACCATTATCCAGTCTCGCTTTGAGCGGTGCTGAGAAGTATCCTGTTTTAGTTCCGACTTTGTCTCCATAAAGTTGCAGCATGAGGTATTTAAAATGAATACGTTTTATTTTGAAAAAGGGGGAAAATAAACTGGAGGTGATAGAATTTTAAAACAAGACCGTTATTATAAATACCGCAAATAGGCTATTCCATGACTTGTTTCCTCTCTTAACTGTCAAATTTTCACGTATAAAATACATTTTATATATAAATCGAATAAATCACACAGTTAATTCAAGCTTCAATTCAAGTCTTTGATCATATCAGTCCCATCCACACCTTATCACATATCACCTTCGATCACCTGCCAAGAGGCCTGAAAGAATATTATTTTGAATATAACCTAATTTATTTTGAATATAAGACTCGTGTTAGTTTCTCGCATTAAATAAAATCATATCACAATATCATGGTCAGTGAGAGATTTATGTTTTGACTAGAGTAACGTTTGTAATGAAACCTGTGATTACTGTCAAATAGACTGTAAAGTTTGTTGTTGTACATGCTTCCTCCGGGATGATGTTGACTTGCACGTTGAACTTCTGGGACGGGATAACTTCAGCAACACACTAAAGTGAGCATGCCAGGCTCAGGGTTATTCCTCTACTTATAAAGCTCTTTTATTCAGCTATCTCTATACTCCATTCCTTCGAACATCACATACAGTGCTTTTTCCCTTTTTAAAACATCCCGGCTGTTCACACTTCACCAATCCTTTGTGTGCCTGCCAGTGCAAACATACGAGCACCTCCCCATTATTCTTAACGAGCAGGGGACAGCCTTTGTTCTACAGTCTGACCACACACATCTACCATGCACATGTATGCACCCTTCCTCTTTAATTACAAATTACACTTGCTTAACATTGTTGATTTTTAGATTACTTGACGTAATTATATTGTCTTGTTGAACCGGACAGTCTTTCAGATGTAAACTAAAACCAAGCTATTATTGAAGAAATTTGATAAGGATTATACTGTACTGCTCAAGTCATAATTTAATGAATACTTATGTAAAACTAAATGACTTGATTGCAATAATATAATATTTGGAATTTGCTAGGTGAAATTTTAACTCCACCAAATATAAAGACTATATCATTAATATATTATCAAAGCACATATACATCGATGCAACGCTGTGTTAAATCCGTACGATCCCCTATTCACTCTGCCTTAAATTCTAGATACTATATACAATTAATCACTATTAGTTACACCTCCAGGTTTCTACACTTATTTCCATTTTATCAGTTCCTCTTACAATAAAGTAGCACTATGATAGTGATAGTATTTGGTAGCACTAAGTACTTAATTCATCCCCTTTCTCTGTTACCTAACAATCAGGACCTCTACAGGACCACCACAGATTAGGCCCACCTACCAAAGATGTTGAGCCATCAGAATCTCGTAGGCACTGTGAATCCTAAACGTTACAGAGCACAGTAGTACTGAGAGAAGCAAACTACATCATGTAATTGTAGAACTACACTGTGCCTCTGTATGGTAAGTGGAACTGATAAAACGGACAATAAGAATAGAAAGAGTTGTACCTTAATAATTGGGTTAGTGTTGAGAACAATCTTGAACACTTTGATCTTTACTGCTCGACAGCAGATTCCATCACAAACACCCCAACATCCCTCCATCTCATATGATAAAAATTGCACTTGCTCCTTTAATACAATATGTTGGTAATGGCAACACATGCTTCAAACAGAAGCAAGGCAAGAAAACTGATTCAAAGAAAAAGTGTATACCCAACGCTGTTGAACATTTGAACAGCCCTACAAGAAGTGATACTCACACATCCGTTACATACTGTGCTGCAGTCACTTGCGAGTACAAACGACTTATTCGACTGCTATGAAAAACAACCACATATTGTAGCCCATTTGATTCCTAAGTCCTGCAGATACATTTAAAATACCGAAGTCAAGCTAACATTCATTTCGAGCTGCAGAGCTACAACTACTACTCATACTCAAAGTTAAATACACAGTCATGTTCTGCATATATATATATATATATATATAATTTTTTTTTTTTACTGTGGGGAAACTCAATATGAATCAATATTCCCAGTTACCAAAAACTCACAGAGTCAAGTATGCTGGAAATTATCAGCTTTTGGTCCCATATTGTGCACTGCCAGGTAACTAGTAAGCTCAGAAATCCAAAACATCTAGTTGAAGCATGGGGGCGGGGCGGTGAACTCTCAGGGAAGTGGAATAAAAATAACAATAAAATACAATTAGGAGTGAGTTGTAGCATGCATGGATGCATGGTAGACTTGAGCATAAAGTAACTGGCTATGTTA
>JAUZST010002134.1:0-44363 GCA_034779995.1 Parotocinclus haroldoi | reverse complement strand
ATATATATATATATACACACACACACACACAATGTTTGTCAGAGTTATTAGATGTACTGAAGTAGAATATATGACATGTCATGCTGATATACATGCAAATATGCCAGTGAATGAGAAATGTTTTAATGAGTGGAGTGGTATGTCAGTTAGTTAAAAAATATATAGACAAATTTTCCCTTATCCCACTTATTATCATAACTGTAACTCACTACCTCACTCACTCACCTTTCATATAATTTATTCATTGATTATTACATTTCTGGATCAATGTGCGACAGAGATCCAGTCCAACGCAGGACTTATGCACACACTTACAAATAGTGTTCTACTTTAGATATGACAACTGTGCTAACGCATCTTTGGATTATAGAAGTAAACCAAACTTACATAGACATGCAGAGAACATGCAAACACCATACAGATAGCAGTTTTGAGTCTGTGAAGCAGTCTATGTAGTTGTGAGATCACAGCATTAACCACTGAGCCACCGTGTTGCCTCACATTTTGACTTCATAAAGAACTTCAACTCTTGACAAAGACGCACAAAACTCCATTGTGTATGCTTACCCCAACCATATTGTTATATTACATATTATTATTATTAGTAGTAGTATATAAAGAATAAACACTTATTGACAAAACATATACAGTCATTGGCAAAACAATAAACATAAATAAAAAATAAACAAATTTGAATTAAAGAAATCTTTAATTTACACACAGTTTTGCTGCAGGCAGATATGTAAAGGATAAACCTGTTGTCTAATTAAACATCAATAACGTTGTGTTAAATGGCTCCCCAGATTGTTACTAGCTCACTAGCAGTTTGTCACTCCACAGGCAGGATTGAAGCAGTCAGCGTGATATCTCTGTACTGGAACCAGCCAGATCCCAAAACTGGATTCATTGCTAACAATAATTTAGTCCCAGTCTGTAACAGTCCAAGTTTTAAGGTGATGGTGCTGTCTGTCAATGGCAGGACACATAATGGCCACTGTTACAACAAATATTCTTCTGCTAAGCACATGGCAACAGTCTGAGCAGTGAGAGGGGTGTATAGTGAACGTTCCACCTGTGTGTGGATACAAGACATAAAACTATGGGAGCTGCGTGTGTTTGTTGTTGGATTAAAGGATTCTTCTGATCTATTGATGATTTCTTTGGTCCATCCAGAGCCTGTTCACTATGTGTACCCTCATGTAACCATCAACACCTAACAGCTAGGTCAGAATGTCCTAGATGGAGGGTAATAGGTTGAAACAACTATACTGCTTCTCTTAGTCCAATGGTGCACCCTGTGTACAGGCTGTGAACTGTGCAAAATTCCATAGAAATGTAAAGTGCATTGTAGTAGTCAAGAATCTCTCACCAAGAGGTACACTACCCAAATGTAGCCTCTGAGAGCCTTTTATACAGCAGCAAGAGAAGTAATTTTACACCCTATTGTGGCAAGATCCAGTGTCTAAATCAGACCACACCTCTACATTTTTTTTGCAACATAACTGCATGACATGTTATGCAGCAATCTGGCATTTCTATGTCAGAGTGCTTTATTTTGTTTTTCAGTGAGTGTATAATAAGTTTATATTAGCATTACCTTCAGACAGGACACTAACTGCATCAGATGGGCGTTGGTGCCCATTCCCTGTTATTATTTTTCCGTCCTGCACATGGCTTTGGTAGAGTGCAGTGGAAGGCATCATAGGATTGTATCTGCCTGGTGTCACTATTGACGTGGAGCCAGAGTCCCATGCTGGCTCACGTTGGCGCTGCAGAGAGAGATCTAACTCTAGTCCTGTCCACCCATGAAATGCCAGCGTATTCAGGAAGGCATGCATAGGGTTCAGCATGCCCTATTATAAAACATGAAAAAAGTCAGCAGTTTATATAATCACATATCAACAAATTTAACAAATAAACTATAATATAAAATAAAAATTTACACTGGAGTGTTGTTTGGCCTCTGTAATAGGTCATATTAAATTATTCTTTTATATTACGTATATAATTCACACATTTGTAATAAATATAAACTGTGCAGTCATATATTAACAATATACTAAATATATTAACTATTTATTTATTTTGAATGTGCTTTACAGTATTCCCAGTAACTCATGCACTCCCCTAGTGGACAAATCTCATGTTAGTACAAGTAAGCAATAGCCCAAGAACACAATCAAACCAGAACCTTTTAGGATCTAAAGTACGTAAAATCAACAAAAACACAAAAGCAAAGGGTAGTTCATGATGTCTAATTAATACTGCATCCCTAAATTCATAAACATTGTAAATACAGTATCTCATAAAAGTGACTAAACACTTCACATTTTGATATCATTTCATGGGACAACACATGAATATATGACACTTTGATACAATGTAAAGTAGTAAGTCTTCAGCTTGTATAACAGTGTAAATTTGCTATGCTCTCAAAATAACTCAACTCACAGTGAATACACACCTAAGTGAGAATGACCAAATTGTTAAAAATTAGCCATTTCCCCTCCCTATTAGTGTTAGAAGGTTTCAGGTGTTAATGAGGAGCAGGTGTGTTCAATTTGGTGTTATCACTCTCACACTCCTCATACTGGTCACTGGAAGTTCAACATGGCACCTCATGGCAAAGAACTTTGAGGATCTGATAAAAGAACTATTGTTTTACATAAAGATGGCCTAGGCTATAAGAAGATTGCCAACACCTTGAAATTGAGCTAGAGCACGGTGTCCAAGATCATACAGCGAGTTAACAAGACAGGTTTCACTCAGAACATGGTCAATCAAAGAAGTTGAGTGCATATTCTTAGCATCATGTGCAGAGGTTGGCTTTGGAAAACAGATGTAGGTGTGCTGCCAGCATCGCTGCAGTTAAAAAGGGTGGGGAGTCAGCCTCTCAGGTATCAAACCATACGCTGCACAATGTATAAGATCTGTCTGCACGGCTGTCGTCCCAGAAGGAAGCCTCTTCTAAAGATGACACAAGAAAGCCTGCAAACAGTTTGCTGAAGACAAGCAGACTATGGGAATGGATTACTGGTTTGGATTACTAAGTATTCCAACATGATAACGACACCCAAAACACCTCTAAGACAACCACTGCCTTGCTAAATGAACTGAGGGTAAAGGTCAAGTCAAGTCAAATGAATGTATATATTTTTATAGTGGTGCATTATTGTATTATCTTAAAATGCCAATCCCAAATTGAGAAAAGCAAGGGTGACAGTGGGAAGGAAAAACTCCCTGAACATAGAAGGATGAAAACTCAGTAGGACAAAGACTCAAAATGGGACCCATCCTTCGTAGATGTTAACTGAAACAGTTACATTTGTATCAATAGTAAAATTAATCAATTAATCAAACAATTAAATTAAATAACATAAAAGATTTGAGATATTGATTCCTCACCGGGAATTCCTGGGAGACATATTGTCTTCTGATAACTGAACGAATAACGTCTCTGGATTAGTGGTTTAGACGTTATTGGTTGCGTGTTGAGTTATTTTAAGAGCACAGCAAATTTATACGGTTATACAAGCTGCAGACTGACTACTTTACATTGTATCAAAGTGACATATCTTCAATGTTGTCACATGAAGATAATCAATAATACAGTTAAAATATGAGGGGTGTACTCACTTTTGTGAGATAAGTGTTCAGAAAGTGTCCAGGTAAAAACATCTAAGTATCTATTCATTGTAAAGTTAAAATATAAAAATATGAATAGTAAAAATAAAAATAGTAAACATCACGTCTACTGCCCACATGTTTGTAAATGATTAATAATTAGGTTTCATAAAGCTATGTTGCACTCCTCAAATATAAAATAATTAATTTATTAAATAATTAATTATGGATAATTATTTGTTAGCCATGTGACTTACCATGATGAACCAAGTGATGAGTGCTGCATTGCGAATGTTTTTCAGTTCAGTATCTTGTATATCACTTTGCATTTCCAGATAAAATAACAAACTCTCATTAGTGAGGTTTGGTAGCCAGCTATAAGAGGAAAGACAGAAAACAAGTTTTAGTTTTCAGCATTAATAATTGGTGTACAACAGCAAAACTTGAAATAAAGTATCAATTCGGAAGCAATATGAGAAACTATAGTATTTTGCTCTAAATACAGTAATGCAATTTTATCAAACTAAAGGAATGTAAGCTTATAAAGATGAATAGATTGGAATAAATTACTGCCAGAGATGTAAGCAAGATTCAGAAAAGTCAAAAGGCAAAGACATATCATGTAAGATGATAACTAATCTCCACAAAGTTGAGATTTATTTTATTTTTCTTGCATGGCTATACAAGCTGGACAATAAAAAGCTTAACAGGAAAAATATTAATACCTTTAAACGTTGCTGGCTAAGTAAACAGTTAGATGCTTAAACTAATCAAACCTCATATCTTAATGAAGGCCAGTTAATAAGTAAATAGTAATAATAAATAAGTAAATAATAAATAGTTAAAAAGACTGCTATGCTTGGAGCATGTGAAGATGAATGGCATTAACAAAATTGATATGTAAAATTAAAGAAAACTTGAATAAGTCACTAATTCTTCTGAAGACTGAACACTAGATATATTATAAATATGGTCTCCAGAATACAGAGTCGATAATAATATCACCAAGTTAATTAGATTATATTAAACTTCTTATAATATGCACATTTGATTAAACTAATGTGGTGGACATGGTACACGATATAGATCATGTGTATCTAAAGTCTTTTAACAAAGTTGAATTAAAAAATAAACAAACTAATAAATATTAACTTGATACTAACTAATAAAAATTCAAAAATTACACCAGGCTTTCTTGCAATATGTCAATCTGTGAACCATTTAGGAGCAAATAAATTCTACTTGTACAGAGCTGAACAGTAAGTTATGGAAACTTCTTCCTTTTTGTCCCTGAGTGAGCTCATTATGGCAGAGATTAAAACGCATGCTTTCAATTATGTTTATATCAAACAACGTAGTACATTACCTAATTTCAAAATCAAATCACCAAATGACTACAATAATGATACTTTTTACATTCTTCATTTTTATAATGTCTATAAATGATTATAAATTCATTTATTTGCTCTTAAATAAAAAAGAATTAAAGAACAATTAAACTAAATTTAATAATTAAATAATTAAAGAACAGCCAATGTTCAGCTACGTTGGAGGAGGAATGTAAACAACTAATCCTGCTCCATCAGTTTAAACAACAAAGCTAATAAGACATCACCAAATAAAAAACACCAGCAGGATTTTGAAGAATCTTATTTTGATCTCAGATCCCAATCGTCTCTCGTTTTCTGTATAAATCCCTTGACGTCCTTTCAGGAGTGATGTGACTGAAGAAAGAAGAGGAAACTTTGCTGAAAAACATCATGGTTTATACATTTACAATATCTACATACAATGTGGTTTTACCTGTTAAAGAATACAATTAATTTAATGTTTTACATTTATTCAAATGTTTACAAACACCTAGACCAATAATATTCACGTTCACACATTTCATGTTACAATATGTTGCAGGATATAAACAGAAGAAAAAAATCTTATAACCTGGGCCACACATATCCTGTAGGTAGAATTGTAAGTTAAATTTAAACTGTACAACAAACAACCTAATATATGTCATTAATTGTGAGATAAACTATTTATTAATGAACAGCTTATTGGTAAGCATGTATAAATCAAATACTTAAGATAAACCACGCAGCTAAACGTTATCTCTCAAAGATGTTGGATTTTTATCATGAAATAATGTGGGGAAAAAAATGTAACTAAAAATGATCACAAAAACTAGGGAATATTTCAAAATGAATATGAAGCAATAAAAAAGCAAGTAATCTTTTTTTATTAAACAAGAACACCAGAAAAGCAGACAACAAAAAAGTCAAAGAAAGTTGTTTTATAATGTAAGTGAGATGCAAAAACAACATTTATTTAAGGCCAGAAGTGCTTTAGTATTTGAGCGTTCCCTGATCTTGAAAAAGCACGTCTTGCAATTTCTCAGCCTTTACAATGCCTCTGTAACATGATTTGCATGAAGCTTGGAGAGCCATAGGACATCTTGAAGCTGCTCAAAAACAGACAACATAACATCCTAAAGCATGATTAGCAGACTGTGGAATTAGTTTCAAGAGACTGGAACAGCATGAAGAATACTAGGGCGGGTTGCCCATATGTCATAACAGCAAGGAGTTGCAGGGACAGTTTCTTGCTGTCACTGGATGGAGGATGTGCACCCAAGCCAGATGAACCTGGCAACCAAACGCATGCATTCTGCTATTGGCTGAACACCGTAGAACCCGTAGATGGTGAGTGGCCAAATGTCCTCTTCTCTGAAGACTCACAGTTTGCAGCTTGACAGTCATCGTGTGATGGAATCATGGTTTGGACTGGCATCAGCATTGGTGGTCGTACCAAGATCTACGTCATCAGAAATGGATCAGTGATTGATCTCAGATACAGATATGAGGTCCAGCACCCCATAATGATACAATTTGCTGGAGCAGTTGGACACAACAACGTGCTTCGTGAGGCAGGAAGTGAACGCATGGACTGGCCTTAACGTTCTCCAGACCTGAATCTTATTAAACATCCTTGGGTTGTACTGGGAAGACATCAGAACACTTCATGAGCTGGAAGTTGTCCTGCAGCAAGAGTGGCAGAGGATCCCACAAGAACTGCTGAACAATCTGATCCTGTCCATGTCCCATCACTGTCTGTGTTTTTTGGTAGTCTTGGGTGACCATACACCCTACTAAACAGTCAATGTGTGGTATTCATATCCAGTTTAACATGTTCCGTTCACCCATGTGAATATATCACTTACTACTGAATCACAATAACCTGAGTTCGGATCTCATTTGCGGAATCAAACAACTTTTTTTGACTTGTCATTTGGTTTGGATTATCTTGTTTAAATGGTTTTGGAAAATTACAGGTTTAGTTTGAATGTTTTTAGCCTAGGTGTATGTAAAGTTATAGACTTCTTATAGACAGTGCTCCTCAAGTTCCCACAGGGAACGCTCCCAAAGGGATCAATAAAGTTTATCCTTATCCTTCTTATATTTGTCTTGTTTTCAAATGTAGTTTTAAAATTATTGTAATTAATAAATAAATAAATAAATATATATATATATATATAATTCAAAGAACACAAAAAATGATTTACAAGTGATTACTTAAGATAACAGTGCAACACCAATTTAATGATTTGTAGCAGCGATCACATACTGCTCATTACTAGCATCTGCTGGTGCTGTTAATACTTGCTTGTGACACCAGCCTATTATCAAGTCAACAGAAAAAAAAAATTCCCATAGACAACAATTAAGTAATAGCATGAACAAACTTACCGGCAGTGATAGTTCGTGCAAATAGGACTGGATTGACCAGAAGCACCAGCAACATGGGAGCATAGGTGGTGACATAGTGAGGAATGGCATGCTGCAATCCATCGTCACAACTGTGAAATCAAGCATGTAAATCTTCCTGTAGTGCTTATATTATGGTACAAGCAGATCTTTAGAGTTTATAACAGTGTGAATATGCTTTTGTGGTTCAGTAGATATTACCCAGTGAAAGTAATGAGCTTAATTTCCAGGCCACCCACTGTTGAACATTACCCAGGATTCGTAAAATTTACATTTACATTTCCAGAATTTAGCAGACGCCCTTATCCAGAGCGACTTACATGTACAACATGCAGTCCTACAATTCAAGCAATTGTGGGTTAAGGGGCCTTGCTCAAGGACCCAACTGTGGCAACTTGGCAGAGGTGGGATTTGAACCATGGACCTTCTGGTCCAGAGTCCAGTGCCTTAACCGCTAGGCTTCAGCTGCTTAATGTATATTATTTGCATCTCGGTTGATATTGAAGTACATGTAGGCTTCATGAATAATTCTACAATATACTAACCCTTATGTTTTATTACCGATAAGCCAATGATAAAATGCCACTCATTAAACACCTGCTAGCTGAGCTGTGTTGCAGCATGAAATTCTCATAGGTTTCACCTGGCCACAGCATTCAGAAAATCCCCAGAAAACCCACACAGTATAAAGCATTACATGGATTAATGAAGTTGTAATGTTATGTTATACTTAAACATAACACAGGGTGTCTACACAATTGCACTTTAGCACAATATGTATATGTGAGTCATGTCACTCACAGGGCTCGCAGTGAATTTGATGAAATTTGGAAAAGTTCCTTGTGACTTATATAAATCTGAAAACAACCTCTCATGTATGTTGGCCAGTGAGTAATATTAATTAATTTCACTAAGAATACATGTAAAGATTTTAGAAGTGATCTGCACTGAGCCAAATTTTTTGTTTTGTTTGGAAGGGCATACCAGCCATGTTTACCAGACAGTTTAGGTGTGTGTGTGTGTGTGTGTGTATGTGTGTGTGTGTGTGTGTATACCTGGACAGAGAGGGGTAATAAAGCATCGCTAAACCTTCCACACACAGCAGAACAGCCAAGCCCCATGTAATCATGTGATAAAGGATGATCGTGCTGCACACACAAAGTTTTACAGACATATTTACAGCATAAAATATATAACTAATTTGTACCATTTTAAAATCTAATGCAAGTTGTTTCTAAAGAAAATAAATAAAGATTTATTTGTCTGTAAGATTTTCGAATGGAGCTATTTCAAAATAGACTCCAGAGACCTGAACCAATTAAGGAATACTTAATTTGCAGCAATTTAACTATGCAACAGTTGATGTTTTAACTGTTATTTTTGGAAGAGATAAAAAATTTCATCGTAGGTACACTTCAGCTGTGAAAGAATCTAAAAAACAAATTCAGAAAATCTTTCAAAAAAATGTATTGCATAAAATAAGTATTTGATCACCTACCAACCAGCAAGAATCTCAACTCTCACAGACCTCTTAGTTTTTCTTTAAGAAGCCCTCATGTTCTGTACTCGTTAGCTGTATTAATTGCAATGAGTTTGAACTTGTATAAAAGACACCTGACCACACACACAATCAATCACACTTCAACATGTCTAAAGACAACAGGGACAAGATTGTATCATCTGGATGATCCAGAGGGGGCATGGGAGAAGGTCATGTGATGAAAACATCATACTTTGGTGGTGGTATCATATACTTATTTTATGCAATAAAATGCAAATTAATTATTAAAAATCATACAGTGTGATTTTCTGAGTTATTATTTTTCACAGTTCTAAATATTACAGACCTCTCCATTCTTTGTAGATATATTTCTATTATATATATATATATATAAAACGGTAACATATTGACATTTTGTGAGAATGGACATACAGTGAAATGCACAGTTTTTAATGAAGTTTTCATAAATACCTGATTCCAGCAGATCGTTTGACCACCAAAAACACATCCACTGCATAACAGAACATCCACCAAAAGGAGGCACTATAGAACAGCTGGATCCACATCTGCAACATATCATTTAGAAATCAATCCTTTGCTCCTGTATTTCAGTTAAATAAATAAAGGCGACTCCTCACTAGTTTCAG
Organism: Parotocinclus haroldoi; assembly: GCA_034779995.1. NCBI lineage: Eukaryota > Metazoa > Chordata > Actinopteri > Siluriformes > Loricariidae > Parotocinclus > Parotocinclus haroldoi. The sequence goes on along the minus strand of JAUZST010002134.1, from coordinate 34,830 downwards.
TACATGAAAGTATTAAAAATATGTTCATGCAAAGTCAGCAAAGCACATGTTCTCTGTTGTCTCAGAAATATTCAGAAATTACTTTTGCCAAAATACCTTAAGAAAAACTTAAGTGCATTTTCACTTGACCTATACCTCACCTCCTTCACCTCCTATACCTATACCTCACCTCCTTCAATCACACTAAATGAGAAGAAGATCTTCCATTTTTTTCTATTCCCAATGCCTTAACAAGCTTTTCAAATCTTTAGTCAGTAATCTCACCACAGCACACTAGATAACATTTCATCCAGTGTTTCAAACTAACTTCTTGTTTCAAACTTCGCCATGTCGATCATAAAAATTCATCAAGTAATCTAAAGATATAATGGATATTACAGACATTGACAACTACAGACTGATATCAATCTTCTCTTTTTTTATTTTGGTGAAATGTACAGTCGTTGTCTCTTTCTCATGCAGAACGACTCTAGTATCACAGGAAAAGGCTGGTCTTAAAGCCTAAAATCAATCCAATCCACTGTTTCAAAGAAATTCCTCACAGTAAAAAGAATCAAATGTCATACCGACTAGAGCTATCTATCTACATTCGTCCCAGGGCTGTTTTGGTTTACATTCGCACCGCCAATAGGACCTATGTGATGCTAAGTCACACAAATTTCAGTTATACAACTAAAATCCACATTAAACGGCCATTTCAGTCACTGTATATGTCACTCTGGGTTCTTGTGCACTAAAAGAGCCTACCTTGAAGGCATGTTTGAGTGTTAATGAGCAGTTGATTGAAGTGGCCTGTGATTGTGTGTTTTTGTGTGTGTGCGCATTCACTGACAAAACACTCATTAATATTACCAAGCAGTTGCTGGAATCGAGTGAAACTATGCAGACTGTATGAATGTAATGATGAATTATGTAAGTGATTACAATATTAAAGCAAAAGGTTACATTTATTTGGGAAAACTGTACACTTCTAAGGAGGTTCCCTGTTGGGCCACCTCTAGCTTAGCTATGGATGGGCATGGAGTGATGCAAGTTCTGTATAGTATCCTGCAGGATATTTCCCACAGGTGTTGCAGCTAGGCCTATACATCCTGCACACACAGCACTGCCAGCTGGTCCCACAAATGCCTGAATGAATGTAATAAATAAATCTCTTGAGTTATTGAATTCTCAGGAACTGTTGCACTTGACATCTGGAGGATCCTGGGCATCCTTTGCTGTGCCTGGGCAAGCATTACCTTCATGAAACCCGGCCAACTATGTGCCCCTATGTATGCTCCCAACACCTCCTAACAGCTATGTCACAATGGCCTAGATGAAGGGTTATTATTTAAAACCACCTTCCTACTTCTCTCAGGATGTCTAGAAGTCAACTCTACACTCCTCAAAAGCCTCTGAGAGCCTTTTTATACACCTTTACAGATCATCAATAGTGTCTATAGAAACTAAAAGAAAAATGACTTGGAGCTGTAAGATAATAAATGATGTTAGCGTGTCTATACATACGGCACTGCCCACGCAGAAAACCTCAGGCCATGTGTTGCTACTGTTAGTGACAGATATTTCACTAACAACCCCAGGAAGTCCAAGCCAAACTGATGATCTTATGATGATTCCTGAAAAAAAAAAATCATAGAAGTTAAATTTCATAACACAACATTTCTCTTGTATTACCTAGTGCGGTTATGAACTACACTTCGCTACTATAAAAAAATAAGCTGGAGTATGAATCAGAAAATCTTTAAATTAACTCAAAGAATACATTTTCGTAAGCATGTAATCCTGGTCAGGATCACATAAAAACGGTACATAGTGAGTGACACAGAGCAACCCTACACAGGACATCAATCCAGTGTGGTACAACTAGATTTTAATATAGTGCACAGTGAGTGAATACAGTGTTTTAAATCACCATACACACCCCTCACAACATTAGCCGATAATGACCCACCACTCAAATAGTACCTGATCTGTGGGACTAATAAAGTATGCAAACAAACAAATGAACTAAACTAAACTAAACTACATCTAAAATGGCATGAGGAACTGAAGAAAGTAATAATGAGTTCTACACAACAAGGAGGTGTACCTAAAAGGGTAATCAGTGAGTGTGCATGGCACTAACCAATGCACTACACTACCAATCCAATTGATCGATTGATCGAAAAGTTCCACACAATAAAAAGCATTTGAGATGCTGTGACAAGATTTTTAAAACTCACTAACTGACAAAAAATAAAGCACCAATATAGAATTATTTTTTGCCAAACTCGGCATGCAGTTATGAGTCAGGTAGATATATAAATGATTACAAGTGTGGTCTGATTAGACACTTGGTCTTGCCATAAGAGGGAGAATCTACAAGCAAGCAAGTTACAGAGGCATGTCTAGCAGTCAACAATCTTACACCAAGAGATATACTAAAAGTAGAATTAGAGCTTTTAAAAGGGCAGCAGGGGAAGCCCTCTTTTGGATCAGTGTCTAATACGACGACACCTATAGTCACTTACATATCTGCCTGTGACATAACTAGATGCCAAGTTGAATATACACAAAGCAAAGCAGAGCATCCAGTTTCACTCCCACCTATCCTGGTCAGGGTGGCCGGACAGTCCAGAGACTATCCCTGAAATCTCTTGACACAGCCAGGTACAACCTGTAAAGGGCACCAGTCTATCTAAGGGTTATTTAATATGCAGATTACTGAACATCCATCTTCTTAATATAAACACTAATATAAAACACATACGAATCCACTGAATCCAGCTAGGTTGACTTACCTACACATCCCAGAATATCACACATGCTGATGATAAAAAGAATCCTTGATGAAGAGGCTGGTTTTGGGACAGGGAATGACCCGAACCGTCTGTACCCTCTCCGTTTAGGTAGGATCTGGAGGATTGAGAAAACTAAGCTCAGACCTGCACTGCCTATGCAAATTGCAGAGAAGAACGCAGGCTGGAAATTGACAACAAAATCTGTGGCAGAATCTCGATTCATACAGCAGAAGGTCTCAAGTCGAGGAGAAGCCATGCTTTCAGCCTAAATAAAAATCCAAAAGAAGACAAAGCTAGCTTATGAAAAACATTATTGAGTAAATTATACTCATTAAATTGTAAAGTATAAAGTTCAGCCTTGAAATCAGACTGTTTTGGGGATTGTTCTATGCACTGAAGACAGGAACAGAAAAACCATTCAGCTTTCCATTCATTCACTCATTCAAAGAAAATCACGAGATGAGGCATCATGTGCTGCTGCTTAATCCCCCTCAAGTCACATTCCTGTGAGAAATACTGGGTCAAAAATGCAGTGTGATACCTCAACTTCAAGATGCTTTCATGCAACATGACATTTCACTTAATCAACCTTTATTAGTCATTAATTATTAAATACTAATTATAATAATGTGTATCTTTATATTAAAGCCTAAGTATTTTATACAGTATATACATTATATAAGGTCAATATGATGTTGTAATGGACTGATGTAATGGACTGATGATTGCACATACCATACAGTATAATGAAATTGGTGTGTAAACTGAAATTCTTGTATTCATGTTGAACAGAACGTTACATGCAGTGATTACAGATAAGGGTATGTTATTTGGTATGAATTTACAATAGCTCACAGTACACAGAATATGTTTATGTGCAATATATAGTGATTAGGGTATGTGATTTGGAATTGCATTAATACTAAATGGTGTGTGGCTTAACAAAATCATGTGAATACCATATGGTAAATTAGGTTTGTGGTTGGGGAGTGTGTACAGAATAGACTGATGAATTTTATGTCCACTATGCAATTAATATTAAACGCCATTTACAGGCCTGTAAATGAAATTTGTTGCAGGGTCTCAAGTAAAAGAAAAAAAAAACCTATCCCCAACACCACCCACCAATACAACGGTTCCACTGAATATGCCATTCATAAACACAGTCAGTCACCCCAATCAAAAAAAATATCATTTTGATTAACTTTAATTGTAAATGCAGAAAGTATTAACCCAAATTTGAACTTTTAACAGGGACAATTTAGGGTTAGTAATGAATTGAATAAACTAAATAATGATGTGATTCCAAACGGGTAACATAATCCTTTGGTACAAAAGCAGTGTCCAGAAATGGCTGAGTCTTTGATAAGTAAGATGGCCAAAGGCCATTATTTAATTTTTTAAAAACAATGTCCCACAAAGAAAGACCTTTGCCAAGCTCACTGGCACAACTTTATACCATGGTAGACCTTGTTGCAGGTAATAATCAGGAATACTGATTTATCTGCCCACAATACACATGTATGATGGTTCATCCTAGATGCCTCTGAGCCCAAAGTAATCAACACTGCTTTTGAATATGGTTACTATAAGGTGTTTTTGCAAATTAAAAAAAAAAGTTCACTTGTGAATGTAACTCCATATTGCAGTGCTTGACAAAGGTTAGCCAATGTAGTTCCTTATCCTTGTTATTAATAAATGAAAGTTCTTGATGTAGTGTCGTCTGAGGGATCATGTCACTTGAACTTAGGCTTGTATCCTTGCCCTTTCTGCACTAAAATTCCTCCAGACTGTATAAATTGTTTAAATATATTATCGAGAGGGAGGAGATATGATTATTAGCCCAGTTCAGATGCAGTATGGGACATATTTTTCAGGAAAGAAAGGTTTCTTTTAAAATTCATCAAAATTCATTCAATCCCATGTGGACCAACATGGTATGCCTTATATACAGTGAGTACAGAAAGTATTCAGACCCCTTTGAATTGAACACTTTGTTTCACTGCAGCCATTTTATTTCTCATTAATGTACACTCAGCATCCCATCTTGACAGAAAAAAAGACGTATACATTTTTGCTAATTTATTATAAAAGAAAAACTGAAATACCACTTGGTCATAAGTATTCAGACCCCTTGCTCAGTATTTAGTAGAAGCTCCATTTTGACCTAGTACAGCCAGTCTTTTAGGGAGTGATGCAAGTTTTTGTTTTGGGGAATTTAGGGATTATCTGCCATTCTTCCTTGCAGATCCTCTCCAGTTCCGTTAGGTTGGATGGTGAACGTTGGTAAACAGCCATTGTCAGGTTTCTCCAGAGATACTCAGTTGGGTTTAGGTCAGGGCTCTGGCTGGGCCAGTCAAGAATGGTCACAGAGTTGTTGCGAGGCTACTCCTGTGTTATTTTAGCTGTGTGCTTAGGGTCATTGTCTTGTTGGAAGCTGAACCTTTGGTCCAGTCTGAGTTCCTGAGCAAATGGAAAATGTTTTCTATCAGGATATTCTGTACATGGCCACATTCATCTTTCTTTCAGTTGCAACCAGTAGTCCCTGCAGCTGAAAAACACTCCATAGCATGATACTGCCACCACCATGTTTCACTGTTAGGATTGTATTGGGCAGGTGATGAGCAGTGCCTGGTTTTCTCCACACATACTGCTCATAAATAACACCAAAAAGTTCAATATTCGTCTCATCAGACCAGAGAATCTTATTTCTTATAGTCTGGGAGTCTTTCATGCGTTTTTTGTCAAATTCTATATGGGTTTTCAGCTCCCTCTGCCATAAAGCCATAAAGTGGATGGATGCAGTGATAATCAACTTTGTGGAACTTTCTTCCATCTCCTTACTGCATCTCTGGAGCTCAGCCACAGAGATTCTTCTTTATCTCTTTAACCAAGGTTCTTTTCCCACAATTGCTCAGTTTGGCTGGACGGCCAGGTCTAGGAAGAGTTCTGATCATCTCAAACTTTTTTCCATTTAAGGATTATGAAGGCCACTGTGCTCTTAAGAATCTTGAGTGCTGCAGAAATGTTTTTGTAACTTTGGTCAGATCTGTTCTTTGCCACAATTCTGTTTCTGAGCTCCTTGGGCAGTTCCTTCATCCTCATGATTCTCATTTACATTGACATGCATTGTGAGTTATGAGTTCTTATATAGACAGGTGTGCACCTTTCCTAATCAAGTCCAATCAGTTCAATTAAACACAGCTGGACTCAAGAAGGATGAGAAGAAATGAACAGCTTGTGAGTTAAATATGAGTGTCACAGCAAACTGTCTGAATACTTATGACCCTGTGATATTTCAGTTTTTCTTTTTTAATCAATTTGCAAAAAATTCTAAGTCTGTTTTTTTTCCTGTCAAGATGAGATGCTGAGTGTACATTAATGAGAAATAAAATGAACTTCTTTGATTTTAGCAAATGGCTGCATTGAAACAGAGTAAAACATTTAAAGGGGTTCTGAATACTTTCTGTACAAAATTTAAAAGAAATTTGATTATTTTGACATACATTACACAAAAAAATTAATAGCATACTGCAGAGTGCATAAAGTCCAATATTATATAATGGTTTTCCTCATGACAAACAATATAAAGTAGTTGTCTACTGCTAATAATGGGTCCCTAAATAGTTTGCTTTTATACTTATGTCACACTTTTACGTTTACACTAAAATTGATGCACTTCGAGCCAGATGGCATGTACACATTTCTTGGCATAAATTAATATTACTGAAAATATGATTTAAAACAGTGTTGTTTAAAGGAAAAAAGAAAATGTAAATAACTCAAAGATGTCTGTGAGACTGTGCTTTGGTGATGTGTGTATATGTGAATGGATCTCAGATGCAATACTAATAGTATGAATAGAGTATTAGAATATTAATGCAGTCTGAAAGCATAACGGTAAAGAAATGCCATTTGTCGATTATGCCACAGAAATTTGAATTATTATGGCATGTGGGGACATTTAGGGATATTTTAAAAACTATTTATTTGAATACATATAATTCATGTTTGCTATTATCACATACATGTTAAAAATGTATTACATTACGTTTTTATTTTTAAATTATATAAAGGCATGGACACAAACAGTATTTAAAGATAAAAAACTTAAAGAACCACACTTATCAAAAATATTTTATATACCTCATCTTTGATTTATACAATGGATCAAAAGTGCATTGGTAAATTATTATACTATACAAGATATCCTTTATAAATTAGATATTACATCAAAAGTAATAAAAAATACATCATCGCTTAGTAATAAATTCATTAATTAAGACTTTTTTGGTAAAAGAGGAAGTTCTTTGCTCTCTGCAGCCATGATATTTCTGCTTAACCAATGCGGTGATGTCACAGTCATCCTGAACAGCTAATTGGCCAATTTAGTAGCAATGGTTATGTCTATGATGTCCACAATAGGTATAAAGTTGAGAAGGAGAAAGCCATGAGAACAGAAATCATGACGACAAGAAGTTTCTGCATCCACAAACATGCCTCCAGGTTCTGCTCCAATCGAGAGTTAGCCACCATCACCCGTGTTAGCTGTAAGAAAATGCATATTAAAATACTTCTCAATACGTTTTAACATACACTTAACACAGCTCTCAGAGACTTGCCATTGCTCTGATACACAATGCTCAATACCACATTTGTCGTAGAATAATAATTAATGCTAATATTTGTGATGGAAGAGTACAAAAATGACAATCAGTCTAAACTAATCCTGTAACCTTGTGCGTGTCGTTGAAATGGCCACTAATGCCGACAGTGACGTCAAACAAACAGTGGTCCTGCCACATGTGACACAGATGTAGGACGGACCTTCAGGGCACCATTACTAACCTACTCCCTATATGCAGGTTTGTGGAAGGGACCTCTGGATACCAATCCTGTCTCTTTTGCATTTAGTTGGAAGATTTATTTTGTTTGGAGTGGTGGAGTTTAATGGGAACCTGAACATGAAAACATTTAGAGTGGAGAAGTCAGCATGCAAAGGAGACTCACATACTCTTGAGGGGTCAGTGACTTTAATCCAGTGGAATGGAAGGCCATTATTACTAAAGTTCACTGTCCGGCTATACCCTTATTCCACTGTAGGAGCCATTGAGACAGTATGTGTTCTATCACCTATTCTACCAATGAGGACTTGCTTTATTGCTGCTAGTCTGGATCACCAGGACTATAAGACTAAAGGTGGCACAAGATCCATCAGCTCTGGCAAACCTCACCACCTGCAAAGTCACAATGCAAGGGAGGATATGTAACACAGGGCAATGTTTGATGCATAATGACAACAGTCCTTCTATTTTGCTTTAAAAATATATAAATAACCTGATTAGTGTGCTGAAATTTATAGTTGTGGCAATGGGGTGCTCTCTTCATGTCTTCGTGGGAGTGTAGTGGCTTAATGGTTAAGTTACTGGACTTTGGACCAGAAGGCCCAGAGTTCAAAATCCCACATCTGCTATGGTTGGGTCCCTGAGCAAGGCCCTTAACCCACACATGCTTGGATTCTTAGACTGTATTAACTGTAAGTCCCTCTGGATAAGGGTGTCTGCTTAATGCTATAAATGCAAATGTCCATCTACAGATCTTACTTTATGTACACCTGTTTAACTGCTCATTAATGCAAATATCTAATCTGTTAATCATCTGGCAGAAACCCAGCGCTTTAAAATGTCAGAATACTTATGTTAGTGCAATACGTTTTTATTTCAATTTTCAAGAAATTGTCATTGGCTATTTCATTGTGTTTGAGATGATTTAACATGGCAAGTTATCGTGCTGGTAGCAGCCACCAGAATGTACACTCTTTTCCACTCAACAACTGTGTTTCTGTGATCTTTGGAAAGCTCTTGTGTTCCTGCCTCGATTTACTTGTGTTGTAAACATCAGATTTGGTTGATCCTTGTTCTTTAAAAACAACAGTGTGACCATTGAAAATGTCTAACTCTAATATCACATTTAACTGAGATATCAATTGTAGAGGTTGGCATACTTTTACTTACAGATATGGAACAATAGACAATTTTACTTGATAAATAAATGAGTAATCATAATATTGGGTATAACTGGATAATCTTTGTCTACTATAATCATTATTAGACACAGAGACACACCCCCTAACCAGAATGTGGAGAAGATGTGTAATCTCAGTGACATTGGGTGCAGTACGATTGTTCATGCCAGACAGGTTTGTTTGAGCAGACAGCAGACAGAATTGCAGGCAATAACTCAGACGGTAGTTTAGATAACACTCTAGAATGATAATAAGCTAGACTGCACAACACTTTGTGTCGCAAAACATGGCAGTCTTTTTGTTGTTTACATCATGCACTGTTAAGACGAAGCAGGTCTAGCAAGCACAAAACATCAAGCACAACTAATATGTTTTACCACCATCGCAAAACACGTGCAAGAGAAGTACCATTCAATCATTTTTTAATGTGACTACCAGTGTTTAGATCAGATGTATCAACAGATTCTGTCCTGCTGACATTTAGCTTATGCAACACACTACAGTAACAGTGGCACTTTAAATCAGAATTCAGTTTATGTTAGTTTCCTAAACAAAGAACCTCATGAGTTTGAATTAATTAATTAATTACAATTTTAACTTCATAACTTATAAGTATTTACTTTATAGTATTATAGTATAGTAAGGTATTTAAGTCATTTACTAGGCCACCCATGGAGGTCGGGTCCCTTCTTGAGTCTTTCATCCTTCTACTTTCAGGGAGTTTTTTCTTTCCACTGTCGCCCTAGGCTTGCTCAATTTGGGATTGGCCTTTTAAGATAATATAAAATTGTAAAGCTGCTTTGAGACAATGCTCCATCGTAAAAAGCTATATAAATACATTTGACTTGACTTGATGTCAGCCCGCATGAAATGCATGGAATAAGTGACTACAGATGACAGATTTCCTTAATAACCTACTAAATAATATATTGCTATTTTTAATAAATACTTATGTTATTTTCAAGCACTCGATATCATTTAATCTTATATCTGTTGTAACCAGTTTTACCGTTCTAGGCATTTAGGTTGTAAAGCTGTGATTTAGCCATTTAGGCATTATGGATATAAAAAAGCTTAACTTGTGTAAAAGATATTTAAGTATTACGGTTCTTTATATTTACAATTAATATTTTTAAATAATTTTTGTTGTTATAGCTTTTATTCTCATTATTATTTCATTTGGATGTACAAAATCATATACCGTGATATTAACACATTAAATACTATTAATAAATAAATAATCATTAGTAAAATACAGTATTATTGTCTGTCTGACATTTTATAATCTATCTTAACAAGATGAATTAATTAATTAATTTATTTATTTATCCTGTATGGTAACATAAACATGCATGCAAACTTTAGACGGTCAAAATGACCATGATGGTCATTCTAGTAGTTATGGAATCCTGGTCATTCTAGTGCTACGGTTGAACAAAAATGTTTCTGTATGCTGACTTTTATAATTATTGGAAAAAAGGGCTATAGATAGAGTTTTACAGCTAATAAAGCTTTAGCATTTGCAGCTCTAATTTGTTGGTATGCTCATCCTTCTTTCTCAACATGGCATGATGTCTATATCAGAAAAGAAATGTTTGAATAAGCAACCCCACTGTCTCTAAATCATTATCGTTGTCAACATTACTGTGTATGACCTCATTTCCTGAACTCTGAAACAGACCCATTAAACCAGCAAAGGCTTTTAAATGCTTTGGTGACAGTGAATCTGGTTTCAGATAATGTAAAGCATGAAACCACAAGAGTACAGTGCTGTTGCCAGCCATTATCATTCATGGTCATCCATGCAATATAAATACTAACCATCTTCTCTACCTTCCTAAAACTGATCACTACAATGGCAAGCACTGTGACATTCAGCTCCCAAGCAAACACAGGATAACAAATCAAAGTTTATTTCTAAAATTGGTAGGTCTTACTGGTAGAATACGATGAAACACTTTACCCAAAGACCAACTGTACCAACAGGAATATCTCAAGCAGACAATTATCTCAAATCAAATGTAGTTTAAGTTATTGAATTTAGTTAACCCGGGCAGAATGAGCTGAATATGTGCAGTATTTATACACTGAGCGTTTTGTGTGTCACATACAATGAATGTAAACGTAAAAATGACAGAGGAGAAGATATCTTTAGTTAGGTAGTTGAAAATAAATATCCAAAGCAAAACACGCTTTGTGTGATTCATGTGTGATGTTTGCTCTACACTACACTTACCACTGTCTGCAAATCATTTGTGCTGGAAGCTGATGGGAGGAATAGATTTTCACTCGAATTGCTCAAAACAGATTTCGGAGCTTCAAGAACATGACATCGAAGCCTGTAAACAAGACAACAACAAGTTTTGCCCACTTTAAATACACTGAACAAAAATATAAACACAATTGTTTTTGCTCACACAAGAGCCGAAGTAAAAAAAGAAGAAGTTCTAAATCTTTGTTAGCACTTCTCCACTGCCAAGATAATCCATCCACAAGCGTGAAATATCAAGATGCGGATTAAACAGCATGATTATTTCAAGGTGTATCTTAGGTTGGTCACAATATAAGGCCTACAATGGGCAGTTTTATCACACAGCACAATGCCACAAATGACAAGTTTTGGGGGAGAATTGGCATGCTGGCAGCAGGAATGTCCACCAAAGCTGTTGCACCTGAATTTATCAGTACATCGAACCAACCACATGTAACCACACCAGCTCAGAAAGAATGGAGAGGTCTGTATTTTTTATTGGAGGTACATTTCAACTGTGAAAGACATTAAATTAGCATTTGATACAATTGCAAAGCATAACTTAGTATTTGGTACAGAAACCTTTGTTTGCAATTATAGAGGTCAGACGTTTTCTGTAGTTCTTGACCACGTTAGAACACACTGTAACAGGGACAAAATCCATTCATTGTAGGTGGGAAAACATGCAAAAACCGGCATTATATCAAATACTTATTTTCCCCACTGTGTGTTATGGACAACAAACACAGGTGCATTTTATTGAAGGCATTTTGAATGCACGGGGATACTGTGACAAAAACATGAAAACACGCCAGTTAATTAATTCAGTGGGTAAATGGCACTTTTTGATGCATTTTCAAATGCAAGTTATTGCAAAACCATATGATAACATCTTTTGTTTACTTTTTAATCTCAATTTTTAATTTGCATCTAACTTTGGAATTCGTTGCAGACTGGAAAGTCATAATTTATGTTTATAAACAATGAAAAAGTTGAACAGACAAACAATAAATATATTGGATCCTGCTGTTTTATATTGGATCCTGATTTGGTGTTGTATACATGCCAGATATTTATGTCAACGTTTATTACTAATGCAATGCAAATTTGTTAGCCCAAGCTAACCAGTGCTATATGCCATTATGGTCTGTTAAAAAGAATGGCTTAGTTATGCAATGTTAATTAATCTGATGTTTCAGGTATTTTGTTTTGCTATTTTATGTTTGTTTGTGCTTTTAATGATGTCTAATAAGAATAGACAATCTTGGTTAGAATACATAATATACATAAATTTTAGATTAAAATTTTAATTTATATATTTCATAACATATAATTTAATTACATTAATATCAAACTAAATAACACTTAAGCTTGTAAAACCAATACAAAACTCTCTTTTAAATCACTTAAGAATATGTTCTATGTGTGAAGTATTTTAGCTCTTTAATATTCTGCAATAAATTCAATCTGTCAGATTGGCTGCTACTAACCTAGAAAACAGAACCCCACAGTACTTAGCAGAACTACACTGCTCACAAAAGTTAATTCATGTGAGCAGTATATGAATTCACTGCACACAATTGTGTTAACTATTAAAAAAAATATTAAAGTTTATTAATATTAATTAATGTGAAAACTACAACCAAGGTATGAGCTTACAGCACTCCAGCTACCAAGTTTACTTCACAGCTACAAAATTACTGTTACTCAGTTTTTCTGAACGATCCAGGTACTAGTTTTGTAACTTGCCTCATCTCGACCTACTAATACCTACTGCATTTTATTATATTAACTGGTCACCGGACACACGCACAACGCTCCTCAGTGACTATTAAATGTGACACATTTCAGTTGTCATGCCATTAGTTAAACAGCACACCTGTCCTCCCTGTACTAATATGCTTGTCATTACCTGTGCTCCATGATTTTTGATTTTGGTATTTCCTTCCAGAACTGAGCAAGATCAGAAGATGCCAAGCCTGGCTCCATTTCAGCTGCCATGACTAAGAAACGGTCCTGAGGAGACGCCTGGTAACCTGAAGACAGAATAGTTTTAAAGAGATGAGGACAGGTGGTCATATTCAGAAATAACACTGGTAATGTTAACGATAAGCAGTGGTACTTAAAGATTTGTGAACCCTTTAGTATTTTTTATATTTCTGCATAAATAGCACACAAATAACATACTCGATAATTAATTGCGAAAAGTGATTCATTATTACAATATTATATGAACGTGACACTTAAAAGTACATGAAACTATAGGATTAGAAGTTAACATGAATGTGACATTATCATCAGGTGTTTTCAGTGGGGTCACAATAAGGTGTAAGTCGATGGCTTGGAATATTTAAAGAACAGGAACCTATCAATGTCCGACCTTCACAGTGAAAGAGGTTTCTGAGGGCCTCAGAATAATAGCTGCTGATGCTTATAAGGCTTATTTACTATCCCAACAAAATCTAACAAAAAAGACTAAAATCTGACCGTACAGATTTATATCTGTACAATCAGTATTTAGTCCTTTTTGTTAGATTTTGTTGGGATACCCAAACAGACTCCTAACCTGTGCCCCATAAATCCTGTACTCTGTGATCCTGAACTAATACTGCCCACACACACACGTGCACATGCACACGTACACAAACACACACACACAAACACAAACACACACACACGCACACGCACACAAACACAAACACAAACACACAAGAACACACACAAGCACACAAAATAACTTACATTAAATATTAATTTGTCAACCATTAATCACAGGGTAGGCAATTAATTACAAAACAGATCAAGTGACTGATTAGCATGTATGAATCAAATGTATAAGAACCACCAGGTATGAAAACATGAAGACATGAAATATATAATGAACTTTTTCTTGGGCTCAAACTAAAAGTGGAGATTCCGGAGGGGTGCTTCGAAAAGAAGTTCTTCTCAAAAGAATCTACGCTGCATTTAAAGCTAAATACTCATTGCAATCATTGTTGTGGCCTTGGGTTTTACATATATAAATGGAAAACATTAAAAACAGTGAACTTACATCATTATGTATTTTTACATCAATATTTGATTATTGTTAAATGTTCAAATGCATTACATTTTGGATTACTAGAATACAAAATACAAAACCTAAATATATAAACAAAAGTAATAAAAAATTTAAATTTAAAATTGTAAATGATACAAGTTGAAGATGCACAGAATACAGAGTTTGACAAATTCTGTACATACCTAAATTAATTAAATCAAGAGGAGTATAAACATACACCACTTCTCCTCTTATCCACTAGATGGCACTTGAATCACAGAAAGTATTCCGTAATAAGTCCGTAAATTTAAATTCTATAACATGCACAAAATAGTTCAGAAATTCAGTGCACCCACATTCCAAGCTTTGAGTTATGACCATGGAATGTTATCAGAAGAAACGTCTTACAGCAGTGATGGCTTTTTTTGTAAAGCTGGTTTGGCTTAGATTTGTATCCTGTTAACGGTGCCAGACAAAGTAGCACTCAAAAACATCAGTTCTTCATCAACCAAATGGTGTGGAAAAATCATGCTTACACATGAGCATGGAGTTTATTTTAAACTGCACTGATCAACAGCTACCAGAAATGCTTAGTTGTAGTTATTGCTCATTTAACAAGGGTTCACATACTTTTACCATTTGCAAACATTTTCCTCATTAATGACCGTGAGATCCTCTCTAAAAATCTAAAGGGCGTAGACGTAATAATCACAGACTGAAATACTATGGCAATTTAAATCATATATATGATGAAATACTGTCACACAAATGAAACGTGAACTAAATTTGTGTAAATCTTACCACCATGTAGAGACACTATAATGTCAATATTTGCTCCAGGTTCACAGCTGCTGTTGCTGGGTTTAACACGATATTTTTCCGGGGCTGTTGTTCGTACCTGCACATAACACCAATATACTGTAGAAATAAAACACCTACATGATCTATAGAGCAAAGAAAGTGAGTTGTTAAAATGTGCTCTGGAAAACAATTAAAAATTGTTCTGACAGATAAGACAAACCATGTCCATACATAAACATAGAATGACTAGACAACTGTACCCTCACTGTGCAACTCATTCCAGCATTTTAGACACCACTTGGCAAAAATCACAAGATAATTCTGTTGTTCCTATAACTTCTACACACGACCTCACCTTAAAAGCAACCTGATTTTTGGTGATGTTGCTGAGGACAATCAGACACTTTTTCTCCATGTCTTTGGCTCCAAAATTGAGTTCTTCAGCTGGACTAAAACAGAAACAAAGACAAGCAGAGTAGAACTGATTCTGTGCTGATTATGTAGTTTTAAAATACGAAATATTGCTTTTCAGACTTTTAAACAGAAAATCAGTTTGCAGCCATGTCTATATTCTAGTTAAGTGTTGATTCTGCAGTGATATTAATCATTTATTCAGCAGAAAATTTAGTCACTTTTGGAGGGTCTAAAGAAAACCTAAAAAATAAGCCTAAGAGCTTACAAAGTGTTCTCTTATTTATACATTATGACCAACACTCATTGCAGATTATATTTACAGCATTTGGCAGATGTTCTTACAATGGTCCAGTGCCTCACAAGCTGTGCAACCACAGTCCAATTCTTAATATTAAAAGAACATTTAGAAAAAAATCCCAAAAAACTCAAACACTATGGTGAAATTAAGGAAAGATGTGTAGTCAAGCAGCATAGTAAAAGTCTAATCCATACATTCTGAAGCAAATACAAATGTTATTCCTTGACATATTAATTTAGTATCCCATCACCACGCACACTTTTGTACTTTAACATGCTGGCTGTTTTTCAAAAGGATAATATTCCATGTTAAGACCCCTCAGAACTTCTGTGTGCATGAAGTGTAACTGCTTACCTGATGTTCAGCAAGGTGCCCTTAAAAGTAGTCAAGGGCATCCTGGCACCTTTTAGTCGACTTGAATAATCGGTTCTATCTGTTACATCTGTAAAATTTACCTAAATAAATACAAAAATATAGAAAAAAATCAACTTTCTGCATTGCACACCGGAAAGCCAGTAAACTAGGGTTATTCAATTAGTTACTGACAGAGTACAGGTTACACTTAAACAAGTAAGAAGTAATCGATGACCTACTTTACTCAGTTGAGAAGCAATCATTTTAATCCCTTGTAAAACAGATATACCGTCTGTTATTTTAGAACCAAAAGCT
This sequence comes from Parotocinclus haroldoi, assembly GCA_034779995.1. Lineage (NCBI taxonomy): Eukaryota > Metazoa > Chordata > Actinopteri > Siluriformes > Loricariidae > Parotocinclus > Parotocinclus haroldoi. Next base: position 18,552 of record JAUZST010002134.1, on the reverse strand, counting down.
CTAGCAAAACTACTGACTTTAATATGCATAGTTCTTTAAGTTTAACAGTTTAAATAAATCTACAGAAGCAAACCCACAATTAATCAATGCTAATAACTAAAACTTATGACACATTCAAGTACAGTAACCTGAATTCTAATTACTTGAATCAAACAATGTCACTCCTAAGTAATATGAGAATATGTTGAATAATATAACAGTAATTCAATGACAAAGCAAAACAAACATAAAACTTAAAGTAATGGGCAAATACAACTTTTATAGATGACCAGGGCACAGAACTACCAGGTTATAGAGACTGAAGAATGACATTTTATTATGTACACGTACAAACATGCACATGCACATGCACGCACACACACACGCACACACACGTGCACACACACGTGCACACCAGTCACAAGACCCTAACCTGAAAGGCTGAATAAGCAGTAACTATTTCACAATAGCTAAAACAGCACAGAGATTAGTTACAATTGTGCTTTTGGGTGCCTGCAAACACATGTTTATAGCCGTAAGTTTGCTTTCTATGATTCTTAAGACTTCACACTGCTACACCTAATCCTAACCGTACTAACCCAATGCAAATTGGTTGGTCTCCACAAGGTTTATTATAAAAGTAATAAATAAATCAATAAATTGACATTTGGGAGCACTTGGCTCAACAACTCCCACCAGCAAATGCAAACAAACACATACAAAGTTTGCAAACCCAAACCACTGATAAAAAAAATTTGCGGGGATATTTCATTGTGAACAATGCGTGCCCACATTTGCTGAACATGAAAAGAAGATGCATTAGTCCACACATGCACAAAATATATATAGTGTATGCATGATTGTACTTATTAACTTTATCCCCCACCCACCCCAAATGATATATAAACTTGATCCTCCAACCCCGTGCGCAGCACTCATGTGCAGATGCATGCACAAGACACACCATTATCATACAGAAAAGGTCAGTCAGAAAAAACTAGGGGGGTAAAATCAAATATTTGTTCATTTGAATAAATTAGTTACTCATCCATTCATTTATTACTCACAGTACAAAACAGAAAAAAACAGAACACAGTGATTTTAGATATTAATTGTTATGGATTTATTAATTTATTTAATTACAGTAGTTATATTTTTCTGTTCCAGTCAAATCGCTTGAAATCATAGTTATTATTGCATTACAATTTGTAATGTTACCGATTAGTGCATGTTCAAAATTTAATTTAGATTTCATACAAATTCTTTAAAACAAATTTTAAAACAAAATTTAAAAGTAAATTATTAGTAGAAATCACAATAGTGACCATAATGAAATTCTGTCAGTACTGTCTTTGAAAGGCAAACCCCCCCAAAAAACAATTACAGCAAATGAAATGTAAGCAAGTAAAAATGAAATGAAAGGACATGTAAAACTGAAGCTGTAACTGTAAATGTAACAGACTTGACACTAAACGGTTTCCACTTGATTATAGCCTACAAACTACTAACTGTGCTGGCAATATACATTAGAAATGTTTCAAACAAACACAACCCTAACAGCACTGCTGTCGTAAGGTTTAACACTAATAATCCCTTAAGACACTTTGTTGATTTATGTTGAGCTTAAAATAGCACTGTGGCACTCGAGTGTATTTAAGAAGACTTGATGCTTCAAATTCAAAGCTCTAAACAAAGACAGCAGTCTTCTGAGAAGAAACATTTTCAAGTTTTGCATTCCCAACCCCTCAAAACACCTCAACTACCCAACAGAATGTTGCTCCAACTCTAACAAGCATTTATAGCTGATGCTTAATGTCTGCTTCATGTCTGAAATGCATGGTCTTTAATCAGCTGCACAATCAGCTGCACAACCTCTTAATGATCCAATTTAAAATTCCACTATATTCTAAAAACTTGTTTTAGTAGATCATCTGGAAAGGTGCACAAACTTACCCATGCCATGTTAAATATCACATTTTAAAATGCATGCCCAAACACTTCATTAACAATTAAAAAGCAGCTAAGATTAGATAATAATAGATTAAATAATTAGTCATAAGAAACTAATTTAAAATATGATTAATGTAGTGATTAGGAAATATTATTCATTAAAGCAAATTATACAATTATATGTACAATTATTCAGAACCTAGTCAATCTTATGATTGGTGGTCAGTTTCTAAATGAGGAAAAAAGAACAAAAGTGAAATCATGGTAATGGGGACATCCAGTTGAAATGTGATGGACACTGGCGATGTGAGGGAGATGCCAAATGCCTCTGCAACCTCAGAAGTCCTTATTTTTAAAAACAAGAAAGAGAAAAAAAATCAGCTTCAAAACAAGGATGATACAACTTACATCTTGATCCATTAAACTTACTGAACTGACTAAGACTCAACGTTTATTTTAAAAACAAATTTTAACTAAGCTCAATACTTCCAGCAAGAAGATTTATGTCATCTTCTCATATTACCACTGGACAGTCTTATCAGTTATAGTGTAGCCGTTGTTTTTCCACTTTTTGTTCCTAAGATTTCAAATTTGACTGTATGTAAAAACTTTTCTAAATGTTTGCCAAATAAGTGTCTTCCCAATTTGAACAACGATTATTTTTTGCACTTGCACACAAAACATATACACAAATTCATCAAAACTGTACAAAAATAAGATTTCTCTTAAAACACAAACAAAAGACCCTTTTACTCTGTTCTATAACGATAAAATGGACATGTAGACAAATGACTTAAGAAACAAGACAGTGCTCCTATTAAACAGACCAAGTTAGTGTATACAACAAATTACAAGCTAAAAATTTACTTTCTTTACTTGCTTTATCTGCTTCCTGCATGGAATGTGTGCATGCTCCACTTTTGGTCTCTCACATACTAGCTATCTCAGTTTTTTATTTAATCATCCTGTATTAATGATTGAGTGTGAACGTCTGATTAGAGTCAGGAGATTTCAACTCATCAGGAGTGAGTAACTACAGCGTTTATTTAAAGTCATGGATGTATCAAAGTCTGATCTTCATAAGAGGTTTGTAGAAGTATATCATGGTGCAAACAAAGTAGATTTCTGAGAATCTATGAAATCAATTAATGCTCATTAGGCTAGAAAATGTAACAAAACCATTTGTATAGAGTATGTTTAGATTCCAATCCACAGACAGACATGTCAGAACATGTCAGAATATTGACAAGTATTATTGACTGGAGAAAGATAATCAACTTTAACTCATCTGTAAAGCATGGTGAGGGTAGTATAATCCTTTGAGCTTGTCTTGCTGCTTCTGGGACATAAAGGCTTGCCATAATTGATAGAAAAATGTACAGTTTCTTATCAGCACATCTGTGTGTGAACTAATTCTTGAGAGAACATGGGTAATGATGCAAGGTAATCATCAAAAGCAGAAGTTGTCCCGCCAAAGAATGGTTAAAGAAGATGTTTTGAGATGAACCCTCCAACCTCCCTGAGTTTAAGCTATTTTGTATGGAAGAATGGATTAACCTCTAATCCTCGAACTAATCTTAAATTTACTGGAACTGATTAGTTGCAGTTATTATTGAAAGGAGGTCACACACCAGATACTGAAAGTTTCACATACTTTTGTCACTCACAAATAGGTAAAAAAAAATGTAGCACTTTAATATATAACAAAGTAAATGACCAAGTATAACATTTTTGCCTGTGTACAGCTATTTAATTGTGTTTCATCCATCTTTCTACATTTAAGACTCATGTAAAACTGTCATGTTGTTTTAGGTCACATTCATGCAGAACAATAGAAACTTAAAGGTATGTGAAATTTCAAGCACTATTGTACTTTCAAAACACCCTGCTCATGCCTTTTTAGCCTACTCAAGTATTCAGGTTATAATAAAGCACATTTCTGACTTTTATTGTACACAGCAAACAGTTTTTTACAGAATAAGGTCTTTCTTCTGAAATGCTGATTTGTCTATAGATCACATTCATATGTCTGTGCTTTGAATCCGTAAAACAAACATTTGCATTTTCTACTTTAGAAAATATTTCAACAAAAATACCCACTTGTAGTTAAGTGTAAGTAAGAATAATAGATCATAAATTAAAATAGTGCATAAAGCAGCAGTTTCAGTCTCTTTACTATGAACAAATCTCTTATGGGAAAAGGAAGAGGAAGTAAGTGGTTTAAATATTTTACAACATACAACAGAACTAGTTCTGCTTGTTTAGCTTTTGATAAACATCTAAAGAAAGGCACTTCCTCAGCAATAATCAAGAATAAAACTGAAACTATAGAAGGTGAAAAACAGTACTACTGATAATGTCACTAATCACTCTCACACTAACTGTTTAATCCAATTCAGGGACACAGAGGGTCGGGACCTAACCAGCAGCACAGGGCACACATTGGAATTGGTGTGGCTAATCCAAAATAAATATTCTGATTATAAGAGTCAAACGGATACTGATAACTTTATTTAATTCATGTAAATAATTAAATATAAAAACATCATCTGGTGTGAAATGAGCAAATCCATATATGGTAGTGCACTGAAAACACTGTTCCATGTACTGTCTGCTAATAGTGCTCTATACTGTATGTACAACATAGAGAACAGTCATTAAGGTGCTTCATATGATGAACCAGCAGAAGTGCAAATATATAAACATAATTTTAATGTATTAATTACCTGCTGATTCCATAATTTTGAAAAATGAACATTAAATTCTGCTTGGGTCCTGTATATTCAACTGCCCATCTACATGCAGTTATGTCAGCATAATGGATCTAGATCCCTCCCGTCTGATTATTATTTTAGGATTAAACAGGATGTTGCCTAACGAACAAGGTCCCCCTCATCACATTCTGTTCTGTCACAGTTTATTAAAATATTATAAACAACCATAGACTCAATGCCCATGCTTTATTGTCTCTGAGAGAGAAGTAAACAATTACTGTTGTTAATCCCTTTGTAATTGCTTATGCTACACATACCATGAAGTGACATTTTGAGAAGGTTTAGTAGACGGGTTGTCTAGTAGTATTAAAGGCAACATAACCAGAAGTGAGTGTGCAGTCATAGCAAAATTTATGAATGAGCATGCTTTGTTCTTTATTTTTTTGTCACATATTATCAAAGCAAAGTTCAGTAAAATAAAAGTTAATTTCAGTGTCGATTGTAAAAACAAGAAGACTTAAAGAAGTTATGGTTTTATTTTCCATCAGTTGTACTCTTCATTGTGGTAAATGGTGAGAAAGAGAAAAGTTCTCATTGTCAAACAGCAGTCTATTTCACTCAGACATGCGCTTCCAGGTTAGACTATATCCTAGAGTTAGGGTGAAGTGTGAAGAGGGGTGTTTGTGTGTAGATGCACTGTTTTTGATGGTTGTGTCAAAACCTTGAAAGATTAAGTAATAAGCAAGAATAAGAGTTAAGTATTAAGCTAGGCTATATTATTGTACGAACGTTCGCAGTTTCTTCAAATACACTTTAAATAATTTTGATACAATCATTCATCATAAAGTCATCACTTAAGTTGACACAAAAATTTTCTTTCTCTTAGATTAATCCATTCTGTTTTTGATTAATGTAGCTTGTTAAACCAAGAACCACATTACAATACTCTGCTAATGATGGCCTTAATTGGTTTCTATATAGCATATATATAAATAAATAATTTAGAGTAATTCCTAAGATCAATGCACTATTTAATTAATGTGTCCAATTAAATGTAAACCTTTTCATTTCTATATGATACTATTATTATTTTGGCCTAATAATAAAGAAATATATAATGTGGAAACAGTAAGAATATATACCTTCTTGGTCTTCACAGTTTGTTCAGAGTTAAAACTTAGATCCAAACTGTCTTTACACTCCAAATCTGTATCTCTTGTCTCACTCTCATCCTCGCTAATGATAGGTCCATTTTCAGAAACAGGTGACTGGAAATCATCATCTGGAAGTGGTGGGTAACTGTATTTGTATTGGTCCTAAAAAAAGACAAAAGTTAAAACTTTACTAAAATCTAACAACTTTGTTGAATACTATCTCTTAATAAATAAGAGATATTGCTTAATAAATAAACATCTCTTAATAAAATCAGCTAAATAATGTTTTGCAATCCTGGAGAAGATGAACAAAGTAATTAATTTAAATATATACATATAATGAGAGGATTCCAATCTTTATCTGAGGTTGATTAAGCATAATTATAAGAGGAAAAAAAGGAGTTACAGGAGTTCAAAACAGGTTTGGTAGCTGTGTAGCTATTTTCATAGCCACTGTCTGATTTATGCAGGTCAGCACATTTTTGCATTAATTCACTGCATACTGTAATCTTTCCTTTGCCTAAGGGAATCAGTCTCTATGTCATATCATAACAAAACAAACAAAAATAATAATACAACACATAAAAGTACTAGACTAAACTTTAAACTTGTTTCAAATAATAAGAGTTGAATAGATTCTGAAATATTTACCGTCCCCCCCATGTGAACAGGAAGATATTCAGGGTCAATGTACATCTGGACTTCACTTTTGTTGGCAAATTTCAGTTTGCTGATTGCCTCTGGGCCAAGCCATGATTTAACAATTTTCCATGCAGCTGCGAAACAAAAGATCCTAAATTTAAAATCTGCAGCTGTCCTTTGAAATTATGTGAGTCTAAAAACAAAATGTTAACAATAAATGAAGCAAAACAAATAAATAAATAAAATAGTATGCTATAATCAATTATGTAATTAACCTACAAAAACAATAAAATTAACTAAAATTAAATAAAAAATACAATAAAAATTTGATGCAGCTATTATCATAATTTAAATTACTACATCACTATAATAAGCATAGTAAAGATGGAACTTTTTGGTTTTTTACCATTCATGATCCAGGGCATCTCATACAGGATCATTTTAGCTAAAAAAGAGACAAATAACACCTTTAGTTTTATTGTTTTTAATTTAGTTTTATAAAAAGCACTATGATTAACTGACCTAGCTATAAATGTACATGTCTTCGAACATAAGAAGAGAGCAAACTTTACAGCATACAAACAAATATTAACCTCACCAGACCCATTCAACTGCTCCTTAACAAAAGATATCTTATTAGCCAGTCACATGACACAAACTCCTATATGCTATATATGTGCTATATATTCTGAATATTAAAAAAATGTGGATCTGTTGGGATGTTCATGGGGTTAGGGTGTCTTGAGCTGATAGTAAGTCAAGTGTTACACAATTAATCAGTAGTTACCAGTAGTGTTACGAATGCGCAACATTTGAAGTACTAAATTTGAATTTGGGTGTTATCCCTGGCAGTTAAGAAAAGGCAACTGAGGTTACAATTCACATGAGCTCATCACAATTGGACAACAGACCACCTGAGAAGCGTTGCCTGGTCTGAGGAGTCAGAATTTGTCAAAAACAGCATGAAAGCAAGGATCCATCCTTCCTTGTCTTCTACAGTTTGAGCTGCTGCTGGTGGTGATGTAACAACATGAGGGATCTTTTGTTTTTAAATTGGCAACATTGAGTTTCAACTCCCTCCAAAAATTTTCTATTGGGTTCAGGTCTGGAGAGTAGCTAGGCCACTCTAGCCCCTTGAAATATTTGTATACAGGTAACAAATTCAAACAGGAGGAATTAATACAGGTAGTGAGTGCAGAATAGGAGGGCTTCTTAAAGAAACACTAACAGGTCAGAGAGAGTCAGAATTAATTATAGAAAGAATACATGTGATTAAATGTAAATGTGATTTTCTGAATTTTTCATAAATGTACCCATGATAAAAATAACAGACCTCTCAATTCTTTGTAGGTGGGGAAACATATGTACTCATGCGAGTGTGTGCGTGCATGTGCTTTGCGCTCTACTGAAGGAACTTCAGTTTTACAAAATTTTAACTGGCACTGCATTTCTATTTTTTAAACACACATTCAAGTGGTTTACAGACTAATGATACTGAAAAGTACATGCAGAAGACATTGTACTTACAGAGAAATTTGGGATAGTACACTTTGAAGCAAGTGATGATGTACTTCACAAAGTCCATGTCCTATAATCAGTAAACAATTGCACATAAAGAGGAAGAATTAACAATGAGCTTTGGAGATTTCAAAATGCAACGGATTTCCAAAAACATTTCTGTTTACTGTTCTTTTGAATTTTTATAACCAAATTCTGATCAGGAAAAATATACCAAGCAATAGACCATGAAACATCACACCATGCAGGAAAACATACAAAAACGATGGTATTCTTAAATCTAGGAAAACTGGAATTTTCTTTCCCGTTTTCTTAAATACTGGAAAGTATACTGAGCTTTCGTACAGTGGATATTTAATGTTCTACATATACAAACTATATAAACGTTTTAAAAATAAAATATGCTACTGGTTTTGTAATGTCATTTAATGTAATTCATATTAAATAGGTATATGTGAATACATTCCATTTATTAAAAAATTTAAACAAATGCTAAATACATTATTATACATGTAGTAATATATTTAAAAATAAAACGTTTACAGCCACTAAAGTAGGAATGTGTTCAAATCAGGCTCACTAATCAGAGCGTTGTTGTCATGCACAACAGCTTATCCTGCTAGTGGCAGAGCACAAGAGCTTATATCAAGCAACACACTAACTATATAAAAAACATGGATATTAAAGAAAATACCTGATGGAATATAGCTAAAAGGCCTAGTGAAAACCTCACATTGATTGCATGTATCAGTTTTCCTGTTAATCTAATCGCATTCTAGTCTGCCAATGCTCACAAAAACACAACTACAGCTTTCTACTCGTGTTTGTTTTCTTAAGTTGAAAAGAAAACCACCTTGACATTAAGCCTCAGGTGAAAAAAATAGCAGTTGGATTAAACAATAAATATCTGAACAATAAGACACTAAACATTGAGCATCAACAAAAAAATAACTGTTGTCAGTCAAAAACAGGAATCTGAAGTTAACAAAGGTTCACTATATTTGTACCAAGCAGAGGGGAAGAGCATTTGGATAAGCAGTATAAGCCCGACAAGCCTTGTGTCAACAGTTTAAGTTACTTTTGGTTTGTGTAATGGTGTGAAGAATGAAGAAACATTCTGTTATCTTACTCCAGTCAAACATTAATAGGATACTGAAACCAATCTGAATGTTGTCTACTTCCTACTAAATAATGCATCTCTTCTCAAAAACAACAAATCTTAAGTTTCACATACTTTATTATTTTAGTATCATAACGGTGTCATCCAAAAATAAGATCCAAGAAATGTGTCTATCAGTGGAGCATTAGGTACACCTGTTCAACTGCTCCTTACTGCAAATATCTAATCGGCCAATCAAATTATTCAATAGAATGACCAACTCAATCCATTTAGTCAAGACAACCGACTAAAGATCCAAGCATCACAATGGGGAAGAACGGAGATTTAAGTGACTATGAATGTGGCATGGTTGTTAACACCAGATGGGCTGGTCTGTTTTTTTCAGAGACTTCTTATCTAGAGAGATTTTCAACCACAAAGAATAATCTGTAATTGTCAGAATTTGTTGGCTGTGTGGCAACAGTATACCCATCTTCAAATGGCTACTTCCAGCAGAGTAACACACCATGTCACAAGTTTAAATCATCTTAAACTGGTTTCTTGAACATGACAAGGCGTTTACTGTACTCACATGACTTCAAAGTCACCAGATCTCAAAAAAAAAAAAAAAAAAAAAAAAAAAAAAAAAGAGCACCTTTAGGATGTGGTGGAATAGGAGATTTGCAACATGAATGTGCAGAAAACAAATCTGAAGCTCTTTATTTACACACAGGTACACTTGCATACTCACACACAGGCACAAAAAAATGCCAGAATAAGTAAGCGATTTTCCCTGAAGAATTTACACTGAATGTACTTCAATTCAGAGGTAGGATCAAGTCACTAATTATAGTTCACTGTTCACAAAAATAAGGTGAGCCGCAGTTCTTCTAGTTCCAAGAATTAAAAAAACTAAACAAAATCACAGCAGGGGAAGGGTTTCTCATACAAGGACACCCAGCTCTCTTCAAGGCAACCTCTGCAAATTGTTTTTTTTTATTAAACATCAGCCAGAACGTACACACTTCCAACAGACTGAACCACCGGGATTCACAGTGAAGGCAGGATGCAATTCTACAAACTTGAAAAAGAAGATATTTCCCATCTATAATCATCACAAATTCTTTCATTTGATATAACTTTTATTATTTTATTCTATATAATTATGTTTACAATTATTATATTCAGCAGGAAAAGCTGGACGTGACTTGGGTCATCCATCCAATTTGGATAACCAAGCAAGCAAGAATCTGCTGGGAAATTTGACCAAGAAGCCAGTGGCAGCTACAAAGGATTTATAAGTCTTATAATCTTTTACAAGATTGTCCCACTTGTGCATTTACATTCACATTTATTTACATTTAGCAATTTATTTGATTAACTTCTACAGAGTGGTGTACACCTCATATGACTTCACAATCAAGCAATTGTGGGTTAATGGCCTTACTCATTGACCCAGCAGTGGTACCACTGCAGAGGTTGGAATGCATCTCCTGGTTTACAGTCCAGTACCGTAAACATTGTGCCAAAACTGTGAATGTGACTACACAATGTCACAAGCTTTTTATGAACATATGTGATCAATATTGAACTATCTGGGAAATCCAAGCAATATTTTGGTAAAACACAACACACCACCCAAAGTATACCTACTATGGCATGGTGTCAACATTATGTTGTGCGAGAACAGGCAATTGGTCATTACTGAAGAGATAATGGACGCTGCCATGTACACTTGAATGACTGAGGAAAACTTGCAGCCCCCTGCTAGACAGTTGAAGATAGGCAGGTGGTTCACCTTCCAGCATACTACTCTAAACACACAACAAAAACAAACAAAAAAAACCCTGAATGTCCTTGAGTGGCCAAATCATATCTCTAACCTAACTAATATAAAAAAAATATTTCGATGAACATGAAGACAGCAGTTTATTGCACTTACCACAAAACTTTTACTTTAACAATTGTAGAAAAAAGGAAATGTTTAATCATAGCCTGTCACTTTGCAACTGTTATGCTAGTTTCACTTTTAAAGTTAAGTTAATCTTTTTGTTGTTTTGACAGATTTGCTTTTAGGTTGTAAGACAAAGGCTTGTAACCCCCACTAGCCTGTGATGGTTACAATTACTTTTTTCTTCATTTAGACAAACAACAAATTTACCCAAAATGTTATTGTCAAAAGTTGGGACGTAAAACATTGTATATGGTAATTTTTCCTCTTTCATCATTAAGGAAATCTAGTGGGTTAAATTGGTATTACTCACAATGTTGGACAAGCCTGATTCAGTCATGTCAAACACAACAGTTAGCGGCATTCCCGGTTCTCGTTTAGCATAGCTTTCCAACCAAAAAGCCACGTAGCGCTTCTTATCCAGAACAGTTTTGGCATCTTTAAAGTGAAGCTTTACATGGAACCACACTGGTGAAAGGGAAACCAAACAAAATGCAAGTAGTTAAACAAATGTTCAGTCACAATTTGTATCCAGAACTGCAGCAACGAGAATGTTTGCTGTGCTAAACATTTAATTATTGTGTTTTTACTAAAATCTTTGAACAAAAAACTATTATTTAGGGTTTGAAATTTTGGACTAATGAAAAACATGTTTATTTTAAAAAAAAACAGCTTTGTAGGAGTTGATGCACGTAAACACTAAAATAAATACTAATTAAAAACTGATTTGTACTATTAAAATGTGTATCAGATCATAAAACGATATTTATAGTCTGGTTACACACATCATTCAGTCATGACCAGTCTTACACTATAAAAATGTATAGCATGAAATCAAGAATAAAACAGACAAAACATTACATCTATTTAAACATACAGAGTTTGTTGCCTTCTTTATCATAGCCATGAAGATACACTGCTCCAGTTTCAAACGTCCAGCGTGGAACATTGCTTTCTGTTAAATCTGTAAGAAAGTACAAGAATATAATTATAATATTTACACTGCTTAACAAAGACTCTGCATGAACATTCTTGAGTAGCAGGTACCTGCCTAGCTAAAACTGAAGGCATAAACCTATCTGGCGGAGGGTCTTGTTGACAAATGTTTTTTGTATGCGACTGTTATGCTGACACAACACCCACAACACTGTAATGACAAGAAACTCCAAATTCTTTCAGCAATTTCTGCATTGATTTTCCATGTTCCTTCACACCACTCATGGGTCACTAGGACAAAAGTTCTCATTATATTTGATGTGCCACATTCTTCTCACAGCATAGGCAGCAGGTTCATTCTATATGCCTTTTGCCATTTCTACGGTTAGGACACAACCCAAAGATCACACATCGGATTACTGACTGACAAATATAAATTGTATAGAATTAAAAATCTGCCCGGAAGCCAACGTCTCACAGTCAGAATTCCTGTACCCTTTTAAAAAACATGACAAGGAGCATGGTGATGAGAAACTAGATCAAGTAGAGGAAACAATCCATTTGCCGTTCACTTATATATATTTCACTTCGCTTTAGTCTCCCTAAAAAGTGCATTACTTATGATAACTAGTTCGCGAATGGTGACTTACTTTGAACACAGCCATGAACATGCCAGCATGCTGATTAAATTACATACATGGCGTAAATAAGCAGTGAATAAGCAATTCCAAAAAAGTTCAGAATAAGAAATTTAATCAAAGGTTTAAGGCATCATCACCCCAACAAATATGCAGAATTTAACAGACAAAGAAAAGCAAAGAGGTCAAAACTTGTGAGAGCTTGTGAGAACGCACAATTAAAGCAATGGAACATTTGGTGAATCTTTATGTATACAACATTTACAGTGGATAAAATAATAAAAAAAAAATATTAGCAACATACCATTCACATTAAACTCTTTTCTCCACTGAAAGCTCTCGTCAATCATTTTAAGTGCATCTTCCACAACATAAAGTCTCCATGTGAGATAGCTTTCCACAAGAGTGTCATCTTTCAATAGTCTGTCCATGTCTCTGCTGTCATACTTATCTGCAGAATCTAAAAAAGACAAGCCAGAATGTACAACACATCAAACCATGTACACATCCAAGTACATGAATACATGGATAAGCAGTGTCAGTGTCCCTACATACTCCACAGTACTCAATGAGAGGTAAAACACATTGCATACATTTCCCTAAATTTGCATTATATAATAACGGCACATATTGTAGCTTTGTACATGCAAAAGGAATACAAAAGGTATTTAACAAATTAATGCAAGTATTGAACGTAATGAGACAAAAAAAGATTAAAATATTTAAATCATTTATACATTATACTAACAAATAAGAAATCCTTGTAGCAAATAAATAAAACTTAATGAAACCTAAACGAAAAAAATATATCAATAGAAACATTTATGTTAAGACTTTGGTTGTGTTGTACATACTACATAGTGTATTTATTAACCTGATATTTGAAGTAAAGAACACTCACTGTGTGGTGCCAATGTTTCCTTAACCTACCTAAACATTGTTTACACCAAGTAAACCTCTTCATGGAAGCGTTACCCTTATTGCTTTGGCCTCTTTGGTAGGATAATGCACACTGTCAATGGCATCGAATCCTGGTTCCGATTTGTAAATTCAAAAAACAGGTATGTTTAAAAACAGTATTTATATTCAACTCATCAGTTCCTACTAACATAGTTTATGCCTCAAATAAACACGTGACTAGTGCAAAAATATGGCTGCATGTACCTCCTCCAGGACCAGTGCATCATGTGATCATGTAAAACATCACAGTGAATGTGAATATGAATGCTCAAAAAAACTCAAATGACTCAGAAAATGGAAAGACTAAATATGGTATGCAGGGACACCAGCATGATATTGCACTTCAGCAGCGTACTGTGTTCAACATGTGTTAGTGTGGTTTCATGTCCTAAAACAGTGACCTAAGAACAGTAAATGTCTCTAATTACTACTGGTGACCCAATAGTAACATAGTCTATTTGTGTTAAACTTTTTCCTTCCCATTTAAACCAATAACCTTTGGACCACATGATGTCATATCAACTGTAGAGCACATTTATGACTAGCAGTAACAGAGGGACTTTTGGGGTTTGGTGTTTTGAATGACAGGATGAGAAACAACAGTGCTGCTAGTGTTTTAAAACACTGTTCACTCACTGTCCACTTTATTACAGGCAGCCAGCAAATTGCTTTGCTATACATTCAGCAGGGAAAATAAGTAATTGATACGCTGCCGATTTGTCGTTTTCCCATCTACAAAGTCTTGTTTTTATCATAAGTACATTTCAACTGTGAGAGACAGAATCTAAAAAAATCCAGAAAATAACATTGTGTGATATTAAATAATTACTTTGCAGTTAAATGAATAAAATAAGTATTTGATCACCTACCAACCAGCAAGAATACTGGCTCTCACAGACATATTAGTCTTTTTTTACAAAGCCCTCCTATTCTGCACTCATTACCTGTATTAATTACACCTGTTTGAACAAGATAGCTGTATAAAAGACACATGTCCACACAATCAGTCACAGCAAGGCTGAGATGGGCTACAAGACAATAAGCAAGCAGCTTGGTGAGAACTGAAAATGGAAGAAACACAAGATGACTATCAATCTTTCTCGGTCTGGGGCTCCATGCAAGATCTCACCTCGTGGGGTAAGGATGATTTTGACAAGGTTAGGAATCAGCCCAGAACTACACAAGAGAACCTGGTCCATGACCTGAAGTGAGCTCAGGCCACAGACTCAAAGATGACCGTCAGTAACACACACTGCCGTCGTAGATTAAAAACCTGCAGGACAGGCAAGTTCCCCTGCTCACGACAACAAATGTCCAGGCTTGTTTAAAGTTAGTCAATGACCATCTGGATGATCCAGAGGAGGCATGGGAGAATGTCATGTAGTCAAATTAGACCAACATAGAGCTTATTGGTATGAACTCCACTAGCCATGTTTGGAAAAGAAAGAAGAATGAGAACACCGCCCCAACCTTAAAGCATGTGTGGAAACATACTTTGTGGTATTATATTGAAGGGAGGATGGGTCAGTCTTTATCTTATAGCTGATTGGTGTTTGCTACAAGGGGCTTTGAAAATGGGGGCTCAAAACATCCAGAATAACACAAAGTTTGGCATAAAATACTGATTGTACAAAATGTACATTAATATCAATAAGGTATTCAACCAATTCTGTGCCGAAAGTATGGTGAGACAAATAAATAGCCCAATTTCAGCAACAAATAGCATTTCTTTCTCTTTGTGTTACTATTTTTGTGTTGCATATATACTCCTCAGTTCAACAGACCAGCTGTGATGTTGAAACTGTTCTATGAAAACTTGCATCAGACCCTGTTCAAAGAAGAAAGGGTGAAAATATTTTTAGGACACTAAACTTCAGCCCAGAAGAGAATGCAAGCATGGAAACTAAAAAGGGAAAGAGCAATTCAATGTGCTGCATGCTGATCTTCAATGGCATTAGACTTCACCCAAATTAAATAGCAGTAAAAAAAAATTAACATATGTGGCAATCAATGCAGGTATTGTGGCGGGACAAAAAATATGAGAAAGACCAATGTTCCATTTTTCTTTATGCTGAAATTATATTTTATATCATATATGTATAGTGAGATACCTTATTCAAGGAAATGGTGAGAAATATTTTATTAATAGTTAAAAAATTATAGCATTTTCTGAAGTGTTTAATTATACTTCTTTTGCTCTGCATTTGTGTAAGTCCAACAAATTATCAAAAAGCGTACATTATTTTCCACTTTGACACAGCATACATGTAGCAAGATCGTTAATCGTGCTCAACAGTGGAACAAGAAGCTGAACATGCTTGCATAATCAATATTGTAAGGAATTTGAGGGCTGTGTGTCAGCGTGTTTAAAATGAATCCAAAAATAAAGTAAGTATAACCATAAAATTTGTTGTATGAGCATGTCTTTAAAGTGTTGTGAATACAAAAAGTTGGCTTGGCTGCAGATTATTTTGAAGCACAGTGCGAGTATAGGCCAGATTTGGAGTGGAGAGGAGGGGACAATCACGAGATAGCATGGTTTGAGGCAACCGGGCACAGTGTGAGTATGCCCTTAATATGGCCTCCTTACATTTAGTCCAAGCCTAGGCACTGTTTACCTAGGCAGTTCTCATATTGTAAAGAGCAGTTTAACAAAGAACATCATTATCATTTCCTCTGGTATGCCTACCTCGCCAACACTACAATATTTTTGTCAAGTTACATTACATTAAGCAACATTACACTACGGTGTGATAAATGCTAAAGAATTATTTTTGGTGTGATTATTGGTTCTTATTGAAACAGTATTTCCTGTCAACTGCTTCTCAATACATAAACATATGCTTCTTCAAACAAATATGATAGGTCACATGTGTAATCAAGAGTCCAAAATCATATTTGAGAAGTCTCAATGGAATCTAGTTGCAGTCTTGCAATTAGTGATGCAAATAGTCGCCAGTATTTGTAAAATCACATTCTGTAGCTATATTACAACTAAAACTCTTTGGATGGACAATGTCAAGACTTCAGTTGTTTAAAAATCTTTTAAAGGTTTTGTAGTCTATGGTCAGTTGTATTCCAGCCTTATACTAAATGATTTTCCAGCTATTTCATAGCCACAAGAAAATTTTTAAATTCTTGAAAATTGTGAGATATATATTTCTGAAATCATGTCAAATTTGGTCATGTAAATTGTTAGGTGTAAGGCGGTAATGATAGCAGCTATAAGGCAGTCTATTTTCAGTGCTGACATTCTGAACAAATCAACTGTGTTTAATATTAGCACAGGTTGCAAGCCTTGACTCTCATTAAGGGTGCATTAGGGGTGTGTAATTTTTTTTTATTGTCTCATTTTATTATTTTAAATGTCAAGTGATAGCCAAATGTTGATGAACAAACACAGTTTGTGCCATGCACATAACTCACCAGACACGAACAAGTGCCATCTAAGTCGTAGACATGCATACCTATGTTTATCTATGGACTAAGCTTCTACCCAACTTGGAAAGACAGAAGCAAATTATAAACTTTTATTTCCAAGTACTTACATTTGTATTCAGTCTCTCTGAGACCCAGGCGAGGATACGATCTCGTAGCATGTTTAATGCTAACCATACCATAGACTTTGAAAAGGTTCTGGAAAGAGTCTAACAGACACATCTACAGACAAGCCACATAGTTTTTGTCATGGACTATGATTTTGCAAAGGATGAAGAGCTTATAGGTATCGTTTTAATAACAACAATAATAAAAATCAGGAAAGAAACAACATAGTGCCACACACAAGCTTTTAAATAAACAAAGTGGCTAGTTAAGTACTGTAATTTACTTATGTGTATTTATTTATGTTTTTTCACTTCTTAAATTTTACATATTCTTGATCATTCCCTTATACTTTGGAGTGCAGTAACAGGCCTATAAATCATAAATACTCCCGATGTAAGACATCCATACTGACCACCATACAGCAAACAATCAAGATGGCAAGAGCATGACCAAAGTCTAACAAGATTAATAATTGAATTAAAACAGTGGTCAGTTGTCGGAGATATTGAAATCACTTGAAAAGTAATTTGCTGTAAGACTGGCATTACTGACACAGCGATCCCCACAATCTACAATGAGACTACAAAAAGGAAATCTTGTAGTGGAAACAGTTTCAAGATGCACTGATACTCGAATCCTGAATCATAATCGACTCGATTCGAGGTGTAACGGGCCTCGAATAATCCGTGACACGGATCGGTACATGAGTGAACGGCGGATCAGTTGCCAGTTTGCCTACGACAGTATGGAATGCAGTTTTAGTAATTATTATATAGTTGAAGTGATAATTTTCTGGATAATAACCTCGATACGGATAAAAAGATATGTAAAGATGCAAATATATACGCAAATCCATCGTGGCACGTGATTGCAGCGCAACGGTTGCAACAGTTATAATTAAATCATCATGACAGAGAGAAGGAAGTTGAAAAGCCTCCCGTATGTGGGAGCATTTTGGTTTCCCTGTAACATACTGTATGCTGATACTGGAGAACGGGTGGTGGACAAAACTGTTACAGTTCGTAGGCACTGTGGCAATAGAGAGCAATACGACTACGGAAATACATCGAGTATGGCCACACATTTAAAGCGGCATCACCCAAGCATGTCAGCGATGAACCGAATAGCCAAGACACAACAACTACATCTTACCACGGTTTTTATTCAGCCCTTTGCTACTGAATCAGATCAGGCTAAGGCTATTATCAAATCTATCGGGATCTGCAGACATGATGACATGCTCCGTCGTGGAAAACGGGTTCAAAATATGGTGAAAGTGCTTGAGCCGAAATACTAATACTAACCATCACGCGTACACTTCAGTACGAAGATCTTTACTCTTAAGAACATGTCGTGTCTTTCTTTTTTTATTCTATTTTTTTATTCATTCGAAAAATGATCCGATCGGTGACTCAAAAACCATGAAATAAGCCGACACTTGAGATTTGTGATCCGTTACACCACT
>JAUZST010002133.1:0-18349 GCA_034779995.1 Parotocinclus haroldoi | reverse complement strand
TATGCAAAGTACAAATGTACAAATTTACATACTCCATATACATTGATCACGATTAATATTATAACCACCTCCTTGTTTCAATCTATTTTATCAGCTTCACTTACCATACAGAAGAACATTGAATAAAAAAAAACCAAAAACATTTTAAATTATAGTATTCCATCTGTTTGTCTACATGCTTTGTTTGTCCCCTTTACTCTGCTCTCTAATGGTCAGGACAATGACATGGTGATGGTTTATTAGAGGATGACTAACACACACTGTGCTACAACAGATCAGCTGCTGTCTCTGACTTTACATCTACAAGATGAAGCAATACTGTAGATGTGTCTAACAGAGTATGTTGAATGACTAGTATATCATCTATAAATATAAATCAGTAGCTGATACTATTTACTGAAGTTATTTTTAATAAAGCAAGCAATGTCCCTATGGTTAATTAAATTAAAACTATAGATATGCATTTTCTTTCCATAGGTTAAGACAAATTTTCTAGAGTTTGATTGCAGACCTCCAGTGTGAGGCTAATGCAAGAGAATCAGAGGAAGAGAATTCATGCTGAAGGTAAGACAGCTAATTTACTGTTTCCATACTTATGAACAGTCTCCATAAAATGAAAAAGTAATAAGATCTTTCCATGTATTTCATATACATTTTCTTTTAGTGGCGACTTTTTACTGTGACCATCTACTGACTTTGAGCGACACGGTTGGACCACCAGCTGCAGCAGACTACTGTACTATTGGTGGAATCACCCATGCCCACATCTTAAATTGGCAACCACAACCTCACCCGAAGTACCTTTATTTGATTATGCTAGTTCCCTCTGTCGAGTGTGTCATGTTTAGCTACTCTTCTTCCATCATTAGTGTAAATTATGTTTGTTATAGGTAGTGATTTTGTTTGTACTTGTAGCTGTAGTCTGACCTTAGAAAGGCTAGCTCAGATTCCAGGTTAGTAAATCTTAGTGTCCAACAGGTTTACTGAGCAGTCTGTTGAAAGAGCTCTGGTTATATGTGACTATTTTGTGACACATGAAATTATTTAGCCCATGTAATGACATAAGCAGCTAGGGTTACATGTATCCTGGGAGCCAGAAGCCGGACATTATTGGGAGCCTTCGTGAGCTCGATTGTCATAGATTTTCTAGGATAGTTGTTCATGTAGGGGCTAACAATATACGCCTTCGCCAGTCAAAAGTTCCTAAGGCTAATTCTGTGGAGGTGGTTAGAGTTGCAAAGGCAATGTTCGATGAAGTAATGTGCTCTGGCCCCATCCCAATGCGGCGAGATGACAAAACCTACATCAGTTGATGGTCGCTGGCTGTCCAAGTGAATACATGGGCTTTATAGACAATTGGACAACTTTGAGAGTAAGCCTGGCCTTTTAGGATAAGACGGTGTCCATCCCACTCAGGTGCTACCCTCATCTCCTGCAATACTGCCCATAATCTTATGGTAGGGGTAATTAGGGGCTGAGAATCCAGAGTCAGGGTAAGTGAACACGGTCACCCAGCTCTCACATTTTGAAAACTGTTTACCCGCATCTGTTCTAAACCTAAATACACTAAAAAAAAAATCTGTTTTAATAATCGCATTGGGATAAACAAAGATAGATCTTGTACAAATAAAAATCTTAAACTATAGGTAAAATTACTTACCATTAAACCACTTGCAAGCAAAGCAGTGATTGTAAATTGATTGATCACTTATAATCACTTACACCCCTCCCCTCCTGGGTACAGTTATGTTCAGCGCCCTCGTCCTAATGGTCGTGGAGGAGGTGTACCAATAATATTTGACAAAGATCTAAGTGTTACTGCTAAAGCCCATGATACGGCTAAATCATTTGAAACACTGATTCTCAATGTGACTGATCCATCATTAGGTAATTCTAAACCATACTCTATTCAGCTCATCACTATTTATCGCCCTCCAGGTCCTTACTCAGAATTCCTTCAGGAATTCAGGAAATTGCTCATTTTCTTTCCTGCTTAGTACTTTTAACATATCAGGCTTTATTGGAGGTGATTTTAACATTAACTTTGAAAATGAGCAGGATTCACTTGAAATTGCTTTCTAAATTGAGTCTAAAATAGAGCATTTTAGAATCCATGAGTATCACTCAGAATGTGATGGGACCGACTCACAGCTGTAATCATACTTTAGAATGTTAACATTTTTTAGCAATATATATGAATCAAATAAAACTGACCTACTCCCTCGTTATCACACCAAATGCACTGATACTCCAGCTTTGCTTATTAATAACCTTCCAGATTCCAGCCCGATCATCTTGAGCTTGCAACCAACCAATTAGAATGTGTATTTTGCTTCACTCTGGATATTGATGCTCCTGCTAGGATGTAAATGTATTACAGAAAAAAAGCTAGTTTCCTGCTAAACATGGCATAGACTCTTAATCAATAACATTTTGTCTTCTCTCTCTCAGAGCTAAGGTTCCGGTAACTGTTCCACTCCCATATACTTAGATGTTCCACCACTTCAGCATCACTCTACTCGTTTTCATCAACAAAAAGTAGTTACACCATGCACAAGCCACACCAGAGGGCAGTAACTCTCCATTCTTCGGTCGTCAGAGCCCCTGGGACTCAATAAAAAAAATATTTTGCAGATATGGATATGTTTAACGTTATTTTGTTTAATTGTTTTTATTTACTTACTTTTACTATTTAATTTAAGTTAATTATTTATTTTAACATCTAAGCCACCCAAGGAGGATGGGTCATTTTTTGAGTCTTTCTTAGAAGGCAGATGAGTGAATACTTTTGGGAATATAGTGTATATATAATCATTACATTCACACATAAAATATCATTTGTCAATAATTATATAATTTCTAATTACATCATAAGACCTAGGCCCCAATTTATTGCAGGGCACATGCACACAAATGGATGGACGCAAGAGCATACACACTTTATAGCTGCCAAAAGACGCATGTCATTGAAATGTCCACCCAGGGAAACCAAAACAGCTACCCCAAGAACATTCACACAGTCAGTGGTTAGGCCAGGACTAAAAAAAAAAACCCAAGTGGAAAAAGTGTAGAGATCTGCCTACATATGTTTATACTATACACAGCTGGTGTAAATTCACACTAAGAATGTGTTTTATGTAATCACCATCAGTATTTAAGCTAAAATAAAGACTTGAAGAATCATCCTGTTTACTGTTGTTTCTATAAAAATAAGAATGACTAGCAGACAACATTATAGACAATAAGTAAGAGTATGATCAAAGTACTTCAAAAGCCTCAGACCTTTTGGTGTTGTGAATGGTCGAGCCTCCAAGTACAATTCGCACTCCAGGTATAGTTCGGTTCAGGTTATATACTGTCTGTCCTTCCTCATATGTGGCTCCCCCAATGATAAACACAATTATGTCCTGTGGCCTGAGTTGAAAAGAGATTCACATGAGTGACAATGAATACATTAATCAAAAATCCACAGTTAATGATCTTTCCTACTACAATACAAAAGATAAATAAAACTACATATAATATATTTTCCTGTCATAATCTAAAACTAAGGAGGTGCAAAGTAGCAGCAATACGATTTAACAGACCCAATCCAGTAAAACTCCAGCCACAAATAAGAGATGCGTTCAAACAATAGAAAACTTGTTCTATATTAGCAAATACATTTGAATGATTTTGGATAAACATTCTATTTCTCCAGTAACACTCTGTCCAGCCTGTATGTTCATGGACAAGTACCTCGTAAAACTGTTTGCTAGTGTTCTGAACCCTTTGCGAAGAGGTCAAGGCAAACAGGGAATGTTAGAATGCAACTGAACCTTTTAATGATATTAGTTACTTTCATCTCTGTTCCAACTCTATGATTTAAAAGAACAAGCATTTCAAAATAGAATATGTTACAGCTCAGCATCTTTAACATTAGCTTAATAATGCAATGTACTTGCCCTTCAGAGGCTCTGCCATGGAGTATGTGCTCATATGGTAGGATTTACAAATAATACAACAGTCAATTTTTGTAATAAAATTTGCTATAATTTCGTAATTGATATAACTCTGCACCCCTAGTGCCATAGACTAATACATGGTATATCACTTTGTTTTTAGGTTTTTCATACACTTAGCTTAGTGTATTTTACAATAAATCAGATTGCAGATTACAAAAAAATTAATTATAGTGACCAAGAATATGGTAGAGCAATGTAATACGACAGTGAGAGGGTAGGTGTCTAACCTGTCCCGCAGAGAGCTTGGCCCAAGGTAGGGAAACTGACTGTCCTTTAAGCGACCTTTAATCAGCTGATCCAGTGTGTCATGTAGCAGAGGCTGGTGCTGAGTGTAAACATTCTCAACTCCCTATGCAGGCAGACATTAATATTTAATTAATTAATAATTAATTTTAATTAATATATTAAAAACAGAATCAAGCATTTTATGCAACAAAACACGAGAGAGTTGATGTGAATAATAAATTAAAAGTTTCTCTTAACACTACAACAGGAGTATGAATTCATAAAATGAAACATGTAGAAACTGCAACAGAATACAAATGCTTAATACCTTGAGCCCTTTGAAAAACTGCTTAGTGATGGCCACAGCATCTGTAGGGTTAATGAGGTCACTACCTCGAACCCGTTTGCCTCCATACTCAATCACTGCCTGTACCATCTGTGGGGGTGGGTACAGGTAAACATTCAAACTGTTTGAATTACATAATATAACAATCACAGTTCCTGTAATCACTGTTAAAAATGAACTGCATGTTCAATCACCTTGCGGTATCTTTCCGATACACCTCTCCTGTTTAGCTCTTCCATAAGACTAGGCAGGATGCTACTGCTGTGCCGCTCGTAACGCAGAGCGTAGAGCATCACTAAGCGCACTGCATCCAACTCTGTCACCCGCGGATTTTGCAGCACGCGCCGTACGTTCTGCAGACAAATTAATACAAATTCGTCTGACTCGTGGAAAGATGGTACATGGTATTGTAATTTAAATATAAAGGCTTTTTCACAAGACTGTGTACAAACGATACGTAAATAAACCAGAGATATCGCTGAAAAGACAGGTGGAAACCTAAACTGTTATATACATGCTAAACCATTTGTAATTTATGGAAATTCACAATATTATAATAACTTACTATAATAAATTATAAATATACTGTTATGACTAGGTGCAGGGGGAAGCCATAGGACTTGACAACAGTTTACCCATGTTGTTATGGAGACTGATACCTAGTAGCAGTCGATGTTCCGCTCATGGACAGTTTATCAGACTGGCACAAAGCAAATACATAATGAAAAATAATATCTCTCTCCCTCTCTCTCTCTCTCTCTCTCTCACACACACACACACACACACACACACACACACACACATATATATGTGCTAAGCTAAATTGTGGTGGGACAGGAAATGATAAGGAATGTTGACAGGAATTTATATTATTATCAATATATTAACTCGTGTGCACAAGAACATTTTTTTGGGACAATTAGGGGAAGTAAATGAAGTAGTTGACGTTAGCAACAATTTTCACCAACTCTGCTCTTCGATAGGTTTTAAATCTTTTTAACACTAGCTGGCTCCTTATGAATGTCTTAAGCTTTTACACAGTGTATGCACTTCACAGTCAAGAAACGTAATTTCAGAGATTTAAAGATGGGAGCAGAAGTAGGGGTGAAATGCAAATATCCACTGAATATTTAGTACCAATTTAACTCAAGTTATGTTTGCATAACACAACCGAAATGGTGGTAAAATTAGGCATGATTATATAAACCCAATACAGCAACCTTTTTAATTTTGGCTATACCTTGGTTTTTATTAAAAGTTAATTAAGAAAGTACTGAGGATACTTCTAGTGAAATGTATAGGAAGACTTTATTTTATTTTACATTACTTTAACGGTTTCCTGCAAGTCTGGAAAAAAACAGTCCATGGGCAGATTGTTGGGCTGCTACTAGGGAACTGTTTCCATTAAAACATCAGTGAAATATTACTTTGTTACATGAGTTTCTAATGAGTACTATGCTATGCCTTCATTCTGAATGCAAAGGTTCAAGCAAGTCTTCATGCCGAAAGAGCATTTAGCTCATATTCTGAATCTGAAGGTTTAGCATGTGCATGTGAAACACTTCACAATACATATTCCAGAAGCATATATTCATGCTGTAAGAGGGGTGGCATGGTAGCTTGGTGGGTAGCACCGCTGCCTCACAGCAGAGAGTCCTGGGTTCAGTCCCAGGTTGGAAAGGCCTGGGTCCTTTCCGTATGGAGTCTGCATGTCCTCACGGTGTCTGTGGGTTTTCAGTCAAGTTCTAGTCAAAATACTTATAGAACCAAGTTTGACTAGTTCTGAGGTGTTTAAGAACCAATGTAGCACTGTACTTTTGTTTGCCATTTATAGAGTTATAGGTTAGAGCACAACTAAATAAAGAAATAAAACTAAACTGAGTTAGTACAGTCTCCAGTCCAAACATGAGCTGACGAGCACGCACACAAATGAAGGAGTTTACTTTTATATTTGTGACTAAGATTTTTTACAAACTGAAAAATTTACAGCTAGTCAATGTAATCGGTATTGGTGATCGGTATAGGAATCGGCCGCATAATCTGAGCATCCCTAATATCTAACATATTGCACCACCTAGTAGATACAAAGTTAGACACAGTTCAAATACATACTCTGAGGTAGTAAGCTGTTCATCTTCTGACTGCATCAAATTAGCAAGCCAATAGCATATTAACTAGTTACTAATTAGCAACTATTGTCAATGTTAAAGCTTTTAAATTTTCTTTTCCATTTTTCTAAACAGCCTATAACATTCATGTTTACATTCACATTTACGTCATTTAGCAGAAGCCCTTATCCAGAGTGACTTACAATTAATACAGTCTTACAATCCAGGGCCTTGCTCAGGGACTCAACTGTGGCAGAGGTGGATTTTGAACACTGGACCTTCTGGTCCGTAGTCCAGTATAAACCCATGTCCATGTTTATAATAAAACAGGTACAGACAAGTTGTACTAAAAATAATACAGCATAATAAGGGCTTTTTTAAATTTGTTTTGGGCATAGCCTGTAACATATTTGCTTACAAAGTAGACAACCGTAAAATAAAGCTGTTTTGAAAATAGCTGGAGGCATTATGTGATTTGAGTAGGCTTCTGTAATTTGTTCCCAACAATTAATATACTGATACAAATTAAAGCTGTATAATTTGCCTTTTTAGGAATAGGTCCACCTATTTGAAGAACAATGACCTAATACACGTACAATCACAAATCACTTTATTAGATACACCTCCTTGTTTCTACACTTATTGCCCACTTTATCAGAATGTGGAACTGAATGAACAATGAATGTAGAATCAAGGATCACAATTAAATTTGCTGTTGTACAGTAAAATTAATTCAACATTCAGTAACGGGTTTTGGTTTTGACGTGCAACCACAAGTTTTAGTGGTCACTGCACTTTCACAGTTTCAGACAATTACAGTTCCTCTACATACTATAAAAAAATAAAAAAATCATTTGATATTTTTTATTAAACAAGAATCTGGAAACCACTACTTCATTGGACCCGTGATGAATGTACAGCTGTCCTCTTCTCTGATGAATCACGGTTCAATTTGCAGCACGATAGGTATTATGTCCTGATCTGGGGTGAACAAAGAACACTGGAGAATCCATGTTTCATGTGAGAAATGTACTCCTTCTATCTTATGCTGGAGCAGTTGGAAACCACTTTCTTTTCTTGGACGATAATGCATGGCCCCACCATGCAGTTCCCATCAACAACACTCAGATTGTACACATGGACCGGCCTTCACATTATACAGACCTGAATACCATTTAACATGCTTGGAATGTACTGAGAAAACATCTGGAAAAAACGTCCAATGTCTTCCAGCTTTTTGAGCTGGAAGTTGCCCTGAAGGAAGTCCATTCCTAATTGCTGTCAGTGTGTTTTGCCGTTAGTCGTTGGAGACCATTCACCCTACTAAACAGTCAATGAGTGGCACTCTCATCCAGTCTCGTGACATGCTTCTGTTCACCCCCATAAATAGGTCACTTGCTACTCAATCACAATAATTGAGTTTGCATCTCATTTGCATAATCAAAGAACTTCCTCTGACTTTTCATTTGCTTTTGTGATGATCTTGTGTAATGAGAAAACATTTTAAAATTAAATAAAACTAAATGCTTCTTTTTTTGAATGACTTCATATATGGTCCACACCAACCAACCATAAGGGGCTGCTTTTAGATTCATATGAAGTTCAAGGAGCCCTGGTTTTATCTACATTACATCTATTCAATGTGAGCCCTATGGGTGAATTAACAAGCATCAATGTATTAATGACAAGTAATGCATGGTCCACGGTGGGTCGAAAAAACTCATTTGTTATTTCACAGTTTGTATTAGTGCCTCATTCACCTCTTCTTTTGATGCATTCTAAGTTGTGTTTGCACACTTCCTTATTTTGCAAAATGAGTTAATGAGCATGAAGTGTGTAAAGTACCTGTTGAGCGCTGGAGTGGTCGTTCTGGCAAGCAAGCTCCTGCTCTACCTCAGACACCTCCATTAATTGCTTCTCACTGACCAAACGAGACAGCTCACCAACCACTGTCACATGCTTGGACACTGTGCCTGACATCTTCTTAAACTGTGGGTAATTATCCACAAATGCCTACAGGAAGAAAAAGTGGCTTCTAAGGTTACTAGAATTACAAAGGGTTGCAAATACAGGCTTGTATCCTAAATTTTCATCTCACAGTATTGCATTACCTTCATGTCGGCAATGGACTCCAGCTTCTGTTGGCCCTTTGGCTTCTTCTTCTGAAAGTCCTCCATTAAATTCTTAATGTTTGTTCCAATCTCCCCAAAGTTGAGATACAGGTTCTATTTAGAACACACGGGCACAACAAGTCTTCAGAAACATTTAAATTTACAAGCTTTGATGACCATATTACCTTAATTAAATGGTAATACAGGACGTGGTGGTTCCTCAGTTGACAAACAGGCAATTTTACTCTCACTGCACAAATTTAAAAACATGGATATCATTGACAGGAAATCTAATGTTGCATGGCCTACAATATTGGAATATGAATGTTTTTTCACAATGCAACAACATGAAATATTAAATTCTGATTGATAAATATTTTTGTTTCCCCATTTCCTAAAGTCCTCAGAGCTCATTTTGTATATAACGGTCTGTACACCAAAATATCATGCATAATCTAAATGTAATGAAATAATACTCAAGGAATTATGTGTTATGTACCTGTGAAAGTTCTGATTTGATTAGTTTGAAAAGTTATATGGTTTGATTTCCAGACAAACAAAAACATTCAACTGGGAAAACAAGTCCCAGGCACCAAAACTACTCACATTAGCATAAAACTCATCATTCTCTGCAGAAAGCACCACCTCCTTCAGGTCTTTAGTGATGCCAGGTACTCTCGACAGATCTATTCGGTTGTTGTTAAGGCCAAGCAACTCGTGAACCATAGCTTGATATGTCCACTGGAGGGAGACAACAACTGTATACTGTAATTACAAAGTTTCTGTAAACCTAACATAGTAAATGCAATTAGTGTACATTACAAAGAATGCTTCTGGTTCCCATTCCATTCCCAAATGGAATACTACAAAGCCATTTATAAAATAAAGACTTTGACTGCTTTGG
The DNA here is from genome assembly GCA_034779995.1 of Parotocinclus haroldoi. NCBI lineage: Eukaryota > Metazoa > Chordata > Actinopteri > Siluriformes > Loricariidae > Parotocinclus > Parotocinclus haroldoi. Next base: position 8,651 of record JAUZST010002133.1, on the reverse strand, counting down.
CCCCCAAAATTACACCATATATGAAGAAATCAGGACACACAATATGATTGTGAAATGAAATGGATTTTATTCTGCAAAATGGAACATATTAAACGTTAAATTAGTATTTTTGCACCAGGAATAACTTAAATATGTTTTTCATTTGTAGCTCTGAACCCAAGTCTCTGAACTGCAATAGTAGTTACACGTGGATGCGTGTATCATTTTAAATTAGGTTTGGAATTCCTCAAAATAAAAAAGGTTTTTTAATTCTTTTTTTTTTTCAATTTTTGCTTACCCTTTAAAAAAATGAAAAGTGACAATACTAAGTTTTTTTTAGAACTTAGAAGTTAGTAGTTAGTAGTGTCCATAATGGAATGAACCACTTATTAGTATCTTGGAGGGGTGAACGGGGATAAGCTCATAAATAATAATATAACAATACTAAAATACTAATATATATATATATACACATTTACATTTACGGCATTTAGCAGACGCCCTTATCCAGAGCAACTAACAACTTATACAGTTTTACAATCCAAGCAATTGTGGGTTAAGAACCCAACTGCGGCAAAGGTGGGATTTTAATCCTGGACCATCCAGTCCATAGTCCAGTATCTTAACCACTAGGCTACCACAGTCCTCTGTATACCAGGATGTGCCCAAAGCACATCGAAAATTCACGCGAAAATAGTAAAAAGCAGAGAAGATGCAAAGATGAATACCGAAACTAAGTACTGCCACTTTTCATTTTTTTAAAGGGCAAACAAAAAATAAACAAAACATTTTTGGCTTAATTGTTCAACTTTTTATTTTCAGGAATTTCAAATCAATTCAACATGGTAAGTGTTGCACGCATCAGTGTGCCTCTACCACTTGCTTTTCCTGTTACGTATGTATTCAGACCCTTTGCTATGACACTTGATGCATGTAGACATCAGAGGAAGCTTTCTGTAGAGACACAGATCTGGAGAAGGCTACAAAATATTCTGCAAACTGAAATATAATTATTAAATGGAATAAGTCTGGAAGAACTGGGACTCTTTCTAGAGATGGCCACCCCCAATAAACTAAGAATCGGGGAAGAAGGGCCTTGGTAAGAGGTGACCAAGAATCCAAAGATCACTCTAGCTGAGCTCCAAAGATCCTTTGTGCAGACAGGAGAAACATCCAGCAGGTCACCTAACACTACAGCTCTCCACAATTATGGGTTTTATGGCATATTGTGAGCAGAAAATCATGTTAATCAGTGTGAAAGTCCTTAATGTACTTTAGTCGTTAAGTTAGTGCTTGGTCCTAGAGACTTGTGTGTCTGGCCACAGACACCTCTATACAGTAAAATACATACAAGACTGCATCGAGTTAAGTATATTGATGACAGATATTATTGCTGCACTGGTCTTTGACCTAGTTTCCTCCATCTGCACACAGGGTCTTTGCAGCACAGCGTGATGATTTTGTTCTTGGTCACCTCACTTTACCAATATTACTTAGTTTGGTGGTCAGGGGCCTAGTTGTTCTAAAATTCTATACAAATACAAATAAGAATTTTGGCGGCCACTGTTGTCTTCGGAAACTTTCATTGCAGCAGAAATGTTTTCTGTAGCCTTCTCCAGATGCACACAATCCTGTCTTAGAGTTCTACAGGCAGTTTAGTTCAGTTGTTTGTCTTTCCCAATTATGTCCAATCACCTGAATTTACCACAGGTGGACTCCATACAATGTGTAGAAACATCTCAAAGATGAACAAGAGAAATAGGAGGTTCCCAGAGCTAAATTTCAAGTGTTATAGAATACCTATATCAATGCGTAATTTGTGTGTTTTCTTTTTAATATGTTTGCAAAAAATATTTTTTAAAAATCATTATTGGGTATTAAACACAATTGATTGAAGACAACTTGAATTTCATTTTTATGTTAGCACAACATAAAATGCTGTTGTGCATGTTAAGCTACCTGGCTTTATAGTGAGATGTATCCAGTTTGCTGAAGAGTGATGACTTTCTATGCAGTGCTTCTAGCAGTAAACAATATTATACATTACTGCCTAAAAGAAATTTTAATTGAAACCAGTATACTGCCCAGCACTACAAGTATATTCAACGACAAGTAATCTAAAATAACACCAGTACAAAACAGGTCAAAAACTATAGTCCATCTAAATACTCTTCTATTGTCCACTTCTGACCAATGTCGATAATTAAAGCAATACAGGTTTTAGTGCTAAACACAAAATAAACAAACTCTTACTTGATTGAGGAGAGGTGTGATTGCATCATCACTTCTGTCCAGAATCAGCAGAAGAGGAGGAACTTCTGTTTTTCTGAAGTCAAATAGCTCATACTCCTTAGTAATTATTTGCTGTAGGATTAAAAAAACAATAACGCAATGCATGCAACATAAAACATTTACATGAACGACACTTCTGTGAAATTCTGCTCACATTTAAAAAGTTTAATTGTGTTCGTGAAAAAGATTAAAGTAGGTATGTCCTATGAAACCTCACAAGCTAAGCAACTAAAGATTAAGGGCTTTGCTTAAGAGTCAAGCAGTGAAAGTTTGTTAGTGCCGAGATTTGAACCTATAGGACATCAGTTCATCACCTTTCCACTGCCACCTGTTAGAGAAAAATTAAAGCAAAGCAATGGAGACAGACTTCCTTTCGTAGGGTTTTCAGTCAGATTTAATCATATTAAACTGTTTGAATCAGGATACCCCTAGCCAAAACTTTAACGTTGCTAAATGTTTATTGACTATTTATCTTGATTTTAATACATTCTGGCTGGGAGTGATGATCAGTTGCACATACCTTGACATTCTCTGCCAGTCTTTTGGCCATGTCAGAAGAAAACTGGTAGCGGATCATGGGACATTTCTTCAAAGCCAAGAGAACGGAAGTCAAGCCCTGAGTGACACGCGAAAGTACACTGGGCTCCCAACTGCGACCCTGGACACACAAACACATATCACTGATTGAGTAAAGGTACACCAAATATATAGATGGGAATAAAGAAGAATAAACATTCACCAAAATACATTACAAAATACAAATCCTCTATGAACAAGAAACACAAATAACTAGAATCTTAGGAACACAGTGTTAAATCTGCAACATGCTCCAGTGAAATGCATTAAATACAATACAGTATATTCTTTCCACATAACGGCTGTTTAAGGGTTTAACATGACTGCACATCACTTACTCTGGCTACCCCTTGTAGACTGAGGGAGAAAAGATGAGGGTTCACAGCGATGAAATCTCCATAGAACTCCTGTAAAGATAAATAAGAGCTGTGCTAATGTACCACCAGATAGCAATACATCACAAATTTAACGAAACATAAAACTGAGTGAAAATGACAATGTAAATTAGTTCTCCATCCTATGTCAACTGTGATATTTTATACAATTTGTTTCCGTGCCAACTGACCTGGACCTCTGCAACGACCTCCTGCTCATCAGCCTCTGCCAGTGACTTTACTTCACTCTTACTAATGACATTACTGAAAACTTTATAGATCATTATATCATTATAAAGATACTTGTAAAAACACAACAGTGGAAAACAAGTCTTGCACTAGCATAATACAAACTGTACATGAAATGCATAGTGTTTTTTATTGCTATTATGCTATAATGTCAGTGCTATAACTCACAGATGAAGTATACACTGTACTTCGGTCGACGGAGCTCTTGAATCAAATTCTCCACATTCTCCTAAACACAAAAATATGAATGTTGATAATACACATATATTCACACACTTCCAAGCATTATTAAATGCATTTTAGGTTTTCACTACAGTTGACCTATTTATGGCTGCAATAAATACTTTTTGATAGTCATATAATTTGTCTAAACTGTGCTGTCATGGGATTAGGGAGGGAGTCAGATATGGGTTTAGGTCCTGTAATTGCTAGATATGGGTCCTGGTGCAAGTGAGTGGTTTTCCACTCGTCTCAGAATCAAAGGATCTGCTATTTTGAGCAGATCATAAACTTTGTGTGTAATGGAAACAGGGAGGTGGTTACTACTGGTATTACTGGTAATTTTTTATGGATACTAGTTCTAATGATCCTAGGTTCATGTGTAGGTTAATTAGCTCTATTCCATCCCTGCATACTATTGTCGTAGACATCTTACTGATAGACTTGCTAAACCGGATCATCTTAATTCTATTTCTCTATCACCATCCTTACATAAGGAGCGTGTGTAGTTAAAATTACAGATTGATCTTCTAACCACAAAGGTGACCATGCGGCTCCCTTTGCACCCTCAAGAACACTGTCTGAAGGGCGCCATCACTGCTACATTTATTTCGAGTTAGAGACGAAAATGGCAAAATGTACACAGATCCTCTGTCAATAAATTGTTAGTTACAGAGGTTTTATAAGGACCTATATACATCTGAGTCAAGTGCAGATAATACTCTCTTATCTTGACTCACCTATTTATTTAGATGAAATACTTACAGCTATTTCTACTATGCAGTCGGGAAAAGCGCCTGGTTTTGATGGATTTCGTAACAAATTTCATAAAACATTTAGTACCAAACTTGCCCATCTTTGGATAATAATTTATTTCCTACATCCAGTATGGACTTGGTCTTTTTATATTGTCGTGGTTGTGGTCTTGTTTCCTTTCACGATTTCTCAATTACCAGTTGACTTCCAGTTGCCCGCTTTCCATTTTTACTGTTACTTGCAACTTAGACACTGCCTGTCCACATTATTTCCCTTCTATCAAACAGTACCTGCATCTCAGCTTTGAGAAACTGTCTGATCCCCTCTCAGAAATATCTTATCTCTTCAAAATGTCATTGTTCATGACATTCACTGAGAGTACCTTGAAACTAGACATGTGTGGGCTTGCCTCACAAGGGTCACTGGTTTATTTACTGTCCCAGATGTTTCTCTTGCTAGATTTTAAATCTCCCTCATTTGTCAGCCATGCAGTCTGGGGTGTTGGCTTTTACTTCACTAATGGCAATATGCTGCATCCTTCGTTTACAAAAGTCTTCCAAACCGCCTCTAATTTCAGTTTGGCTTACAGATATGTTACAGTCATTAAAAATGGTAAAAAAAAAAAAAAAAACTTCTAATGGCTGCACTGCCTGCTTAAATGCCCTTTTCTTTCACATATTGCATCTTTGACTTCATCAGCAGATTGCGTATTCCCCTCTATTTGTGTTTCTCATTATAGCTAAATTATTATCATTCTTATTACTATTATTATTTACATTGGTTTGTAGGTTTGCTTGTTCATTGATGGGAACATGTTGCTGTTTTTTTATTAATATTGTTGTTTCTCTTTCTGATGTTCTAATTTGAAAATAGAGACCCATAATTGTACTATTCTTTTCTATACAATATTTGACAATGTTTTGTCATTTTTGTTGTTCATAATATTTTCATTTTGTGTTCTTGCATTTATTTGTAGATTTTTTTCATCTTCATTTTGTGTTCTTGTATTTATTTGAGTCTCTTTCTATAAGTAAATATTTTTAAAAAATAAATGTTGCTTCCCCCATTGCATATAAAACTGGGGCTCATGAAACTTTCGATCAAGATGGTGAGTGAAGTATCTGTTCTGTGATTAAGTGATTAGAGACTTTCTTGGCAACTTCAATGCTGAAAATGATAACATTTTAGTCCAAAATTTGTTACCTGCTTTTTAAAGCCTGGGAGCAAATGAGTGACAAACTTCCTTAATAGCCACCTGAAATACTTCCCTGTTATATGAGCTGTAGACAGACTACTTTACATTACATTAGTTACAAAAATGTGAGGGGTGTACTTACTTTTGTGAGATACTGTATATATGAAATGCTCATGTATTTTAATGGTAATAAGGCTCACACTGGTGACATGCTGTGGAGATAGTTCTAGTGTTATATCAGTCTCCTGCAATGGCTTCCAATTTCCTTGCATGGGCGATTCCTTCGCAAATGTATAATGAAAATGTTGGAAAATCTTTATGCCAATGCCAGCAAATGTTTTTACCCTCAGTAGGTTATCTGTCTGCACATTTATAAGTTAATTAGAATTTGGCCAATCCGAAGGTTCAATTCCCAGAATCCCTTTTGGATGGCAAAAGGTGAAAGCTTAGTCAGAGGCATAGCTGCTGGAAGCAATTTAAGCACTATAAACCTATGTCACCTTTTCGGAAGGCAGTATTTTTTTCCATGCCGCAGTCAATATTCTTTTTAGGTTCTAGAACCTTGTTTGGTCCATGTTCCTTTATGTTTAATTATGCTTTTAATCAATAATTACATATGAAAATAAACATAAAAAGCAATCATTTGGGAAATGATTCATCCTATGTACATTAGTTTTTACAGGGAAATTTGTAGTTAAACTCAAAAACTGCCCACTGGAACGAATTCCCAGGTTGCACTGTGTTGTAAAAGTAAAGATTTCATACCAGTGCCTCAGATGTACATAATTAAATAAGCTGCTATTAAAAACATCAACAAAAAAAAATGCACACATTCATGCATTATTGTTATTAGTGGAAGCAGGGGTACCTTGGTTGGTCGCAAGAAGCAGATGGCCTTTAGATGTTTCATGTTGTCCCGGTTCTGTGAGTCTAGCCGCTCAAACAGGTAGACCTCTTTCTGGAGGATTTCTGACTGTGTGTAAACCATGCTCACTATGCTGGTCTATGACCATGCATAAACAGATCCATGTGAGGCAATGAACAGGCAAGCTGTTTGTAAATTGCTATGACAAATGGCAAGAAAAAACATTCCAAACTTGTCTAAATTCCTAAATTTTCACTAGTACAAAAGTTTGTAATGACTACTCAATAGATGCGTTATATGACAAAAGCGTTGGGACACCTACACACAGCTTTTATGACAACCTTGCTGGTATACTTGCATGTAGACGTGTAGCTATGGACACTGAATAAAGTTCTTGGTGCACATTTTTGTCTGGTGTTAATGCCAGTGGCAGCTTCGAACAGTTATTGAATCAGCAGTTTGTTTGTGATTTTTATGCACCATGCGCCTCTGCACTCAAAGACCATATTCTGTAACTTTATGTGGTCTGCCTCTGCACAAGTCGCTGTGGTTCCTTAAATGTTTCTACTTTTCAGAAATACCAATTATGGTTTATTGGACTGAATTTCACAAACTGGCTTGATGCATTGGTTGCATCCTATTGCAGCACTAACTAGTGCGCTAGTTAGAACAACCTGATCCAAAGGAAAGGGCAGAATGCATGGCCAAGGGCTTAGTTTTATACACCTGAACTCAACAATTAAGAGCCATGTCCAGAGACATCTATGCATCTAATCTACATAGGAGTGTCACTGCTGTGCTGAGAGTGGTCCACAACCTTAATATCAGTCCCCCGATGGTCCTGTGTTGGTCCCTTATTGATAAGTGTGGAAGACTGGACTGAACCGCTACCACAACTGGCAAACTGTGCCTTAGCATAGCATCAAATCGGTTATACTCAGTTTATGTATACATATAAGACATTTTAAATCAACTAGATAATCTGGCAATAGAGTGGTCGTACAACGCATGCTACAGATAGTTCATTACTTCACCTAATAAATTGACGAGGATCATATTAAATAAAGGCAATTGTAAGTAACAGCAATTGCAGTCAGGCTATTAAGGCCTAAATAAACAATACACGAATTGTCACTGTTATTCTAAACATATAACATCATTCTTTAGTTACTGCTATTTATATTATAGCTGTTAATATCCTTACCGTTTCTTTATCCATCAGCAAAACCTTCATTCCTGGTCCGCTGCTTTCTATCATTTTGGAGACATACTGCTTAACAGCTAAAGTCACGTTCATTTTATCAACTGAATCCAGTAAATTACTGGACATAAAATAATTTCTATAAGTGGCCAGCAAACCGTCTGTGTTATTATTTCCTGAAATGTTACGTGTCGAATGATTTTGTTGACTTTGGGCAGCAAAGCTGCGTATAGCTGTGCTAAAACAACAACACTAGCAAGCAGAGTACAAAGACAACCGGAAGTGTATTTTTCAAAATAAAGGTTCAAAAGCGCCATGTTTCGAAGATCATATTGATAAATATACAGTACTTATAAATGATTTACTTTATAACAATGTTCTAAGACTCTCAGTGGTTTAATATAAAGAACGTCACAGCACATGTAAGTATGTGTCATACTATGTATGTTGCATTCAAATTAATACGGACGGAATAGAACTGCCTACTGCTCAAACAGTACATTGTGTCAGATCAAGGCAATAGTGAAATGAAATCAGCAGACCCTCCTTTGTCTGAAAACATCGAGATTTATACAAAAAAATCTCCTTTTATCTCCCTGCCTACTTGGGAGTCAGTACTCTTTGGGCAGAAGGCAGTTTGATCTACAGATTTACAGTCCATCGTCTGGAATTACACATCTGAATTGATACATGAATTAAACGTGTCACGACCATAGTACACTGCTAAAAAAAAATACTTAAACACTTAAACAACACTGATTGTCAATCAATTTCACCTGCTGTTATGCAAATGGAACAGACAACAGGTAGAAATGAGAGGCAATTAGCAAGACAACCCCTATAAAGGAGGGGTTCTGCAGGTGGTGGTCACAGACCATTTCTCTGTTCTCATCCTTTCTGGCTGATGTTTTGGTCACTTTTGCATTTTGTCAGTGCTCTCACCCC